>MU223984.1:50052-65958 GCA_018584345.1 Thuja plicata | reverse complement strand
AAAAGGGAAACTACAAGAAATAGAAACTGCCTAAGGTTAGCTGAAGCAAACTAGAGTGAATAGGGAAGTTACTAATTAGATCATAATGATTTAAATTAGTAACCCCAATAGACTATTACTCTAACAATGACATTATCTTTTTTGGTCAAGATATGTTATGCCAAGCATTTGCAAAGGAGATGCAAACTAAATTTGAGATGTCTATGTTTGGTGAGATAAATTTTTTTGTTGGCTTACAAATATATCAGATGAAGAATGGCATCTATATTACTCAATAAAAATATGTCAAAGAGATACTAAATTTTTTTGGAATGGAAGATTCAAAACCAGTAAGTACTCCTATGGCTACTAGACAGAAGTTAACCAAAAATGATGAGACAAAAGAAGTAAATCAAACATTGTATAGATCAATGATTGGAAAGCTGCAATATGTTGTACACAGTAGATCTGATATTGCATTAGCTGTTGGTATTGTTGCTAGATTTTCTACCAATCCCAAAGAAACTCATATGATGGCAGTAAAAAGGATTCTAAGATATTTGAAAGGAACAGATGACTATGGTTTGTATTATAGAAGGAATGAGAAATTTGAACTCATATTCTATACTGATTCTGACTGGGCTGGAAATGTAGATGATAGAAAAAGCACCACAGGAGGAGAATTTATTTTGGGAAAAAGATTAGTCTCTTGGACAAGCAAGAAATAGAACTGAACCTCACAATCTACAGCTGAAGCTGAGTATGTGGCAACAACAGTTAATTGATCTAATATTGTGTGGTTGAAGATACTACTGAAAGGTATGAAAGAAGAGATCACAGAACCAGTTGTCATATATTGTGATAACACGAGTGCCATTAATATTTTGAAGAACCATGTAATGCGCTTTAAGACAAAGCATATGGCTATCAAGTATCATTACTTGATGGAGCTAGTTCAGAAGAAGGAAGTGAGACTGGAATATGTGAACACTAAGGAACAGTTAGCAGACATATTTACAAAGGAACTACCCAAGGATGCTCATGAGTATCTGTGAGGTAAATTGGGGGTGATTCCCTTAACTGAAGCTAATTAGTTCAGAATGATACTGTTGCATCAAATGTTATATTCAGAATATTTTTCACATTGATGCACATACAGTCACACTTTAGGATGCTGCCTAATGTTGTGAAAGACAGAATAGGATAGAAAAAGAAAATAATTCATAAGCAAGATGACAGGAACAACATGATATAGATTTTAGAATAGAAGAATCTGCATGATGAAGATGTCAACATCTTTGGCATTGTTGTCAAAGAGGGAGAAATTTACTGAAAGAGGGAGAATTATACTAAGAAAGATACAGGGAGAGTTTACTACGTAGAGAAAAAGAGATTGATGAAAAGAAATAGAAAGATATCAGTGTGATTACATACACAGAGGGAATAATGTTTTAGAGATGAGAATCAGAATGAAGCTAAAGACATTAATAAAAATTTATTCATACAAGGAACACATGCACTTTTTGGATTGTATGGTAACTATGTTTGTAATATTATTGTTTTATAGTTTTGTGTTGCCATCAATTCCAAAGAGGGAGATTGTTAGAAATATTGTTTGGAAAGATACAATGGAAATAATTATTGTTTTTTCATTGATGTCAAACCTTAACTGGTGAGACTATTGCTATCTTTTTGAGTACCATATCTATTGATTGATGGAGGAGATTTAACAAGAAGACCAAGAAGAATGGTTGAGTTATGAGGAATTACAAAGGGTACTTTATTAGTTGGCACATTGGAAAAGTGATATGTTGTTTATCTTTCACTGAGATTTTATTGAGAACAATTTATGCTGAGCAAGTTTTGTGTCGCCCAAGCACAAGTGTGTGCCGAGTATATTTTCCTGTATGTACCGAGCGTCAGTAAATTGCTGAGCAAGTTTTGTGTCGGCCAAGCAACAATATTTTGATGATTGATGAGATTTAAGATCTTTGGCCGACATAGTTGATTTTATTGGGATATGTAAAGTTAATTAAGGATAAACACATTTGATCTACACTATGTAAATGCACGGGTAACTGTAAATAATGCATGGATCAAAGATTTAATTGGCGGTACTATTAGAGATATATATTAAGTGTAATGATGGAAAGATTCATTGGATCTGACCTAACCTAAGATCTATGATCTTGATTAAGCGTAAAAAAGATGTATTTGACCTAGTTGGAGAGGTATATGATAACCTCAAGGGGTTATTCATGGAAGGATAGAGAAGACAACTGTGTATATAGAGAATGCAATAGGTTTTCATGGTTAATTGACTGATTGGCTAGATCTAAGCAAAAAAGGCTAAGAAGAGAAGTAGAGAGAGATTTCTTGACGAATTCCCAACCAGATCTAGAGTTTGAGATGAGAATGGAGGCCACTCAGTGAATTAGCATTAGAGCTGAATTGGATCTGGATTGCAAAGTAAGTTGTATAAATCAAATCAAACTTGCTGATTACTTTCTAACCATTGTATCAGTTGAAATCCTTTAACCAGGTTGACCTAACAGTCATTGTATAAATCCTTTGAGCAAGGTGACATTCAGATTGGAATGTTCTAAATTCTCTAACAAGGCCACTCCTGACAGGGTGTTTAAATCCTTTAACTAGGTCACATTTAGCAATGTGTTTTGTAACCTTTAACAGGGTTGGCTCTTAACATGGTATCACTTCAGAAGAGTGAAAACTTGATAGCATGTTATTGGTGGTTTTTCCCAAATTGGGTTTCCACGTTAAATACTGATGTCAACTTGTGTGAATGTTTATATTGTGTCTTACTATTAAGTTTTTGCAAGCTTATTTCATCTGAACAGTAAATTGCATACTTATATTGTTGACTTATGCTATCACTGTCGAGCAAATCTGAGTTGTTTAATTTGGTATAAAGTTTTAAATGGGCACATCTAGACCTATGGATAATTGATTCACCCCCCTCTTAGTTATTCTAAATTCATTCTAACATCTATATGGTGTGCTGCCAAGGATTCAGACTTGATAGTAACCTTAGTTCCATACCTTGTATGGAAAAGCATGTGAGACTAGTAATAAGAAAGATAGCATCCTATCTTGGCTATAAACTCCCTTGATAAACACATGGAAAATAAGGCAGGGAGGTCTATGATGTATATGTCAAGTAGGATAGAAAAATTGGGGCTTGCATGGAGAATCAAGCTTGTGTTCTTGGCCAAACCTATGGTGTTTACTGAAGAACCATCAAGTTGGGTTACCTTCTTTTGGAAGGGTTCATATTTAAGTCCCAATTGGTCAGCTACTTTTTTGGGCATGACAGAGCTAGTAGCCCCGCTATCTACCATACAATTATGTACAAAATATTTTCTAATTATTAAAGATACATAAAAGGGAGGTGGTTTTAAGTTCCTACCTTGTATGGCATCTACCTTGGAGTTGCTACTTGAAGTATCCCTCTTTTGATCAGTGTTAACCAACACTGGCTTAGAAACTTCCTTTGTAGACTGCTAAGGAATCACCTCTTCAGTCATTGCTTTCTTCAATATTTTAGGTTGTCCTAGAATAGCCAAGGAGTCCCACATAGATATAGTGACATTTTCTTTCTTCATATTGTCTACAATGTTGAAAGGCACTGTAGTGTGTACTCTTTGGTGTGTCTTCACTATGATAGGCTTGACCTCCTTAGGAAATTGGCCTTTCTTGGCTGTAATAATGGGAGTCTTCCTTAGTATGGTAGGAACAGAAGGATGTGATGTATCTACAGATATAGTAGCTTTAGCTCCGTCTCTTTTTCTCTTTATGTCTTGAGCTCTTCTCTTAGACTGTGTGTTGGCTGCTATGATGGATTCACCATTCACTCCACTGAAGTCTTGCTGCTCCCAATTGAAGTGAGCAGTCTCATTATGTTGTGCTTCTTACTGAGGAGATGGATCACTAGAAGAAGCCTCTGATTGAGTATGTGAGGCATTTTGAGCCATCAGTGCTTGGTTCATCCATCCATTTGAGCACATAGCCTTATTGTGTGGCTGATTGCAAGGAAAATACCATTCATTGTCCAAGACTAGATTATTCTGACTTGGAACTATGTCCCTTGTTGGATTTGTAGAACTAAGTGGTGTGGGATTGTATGGTTGAAATGGCCTCTGATTAAATTTCTACCTTTGACCTTGGTAATTTCCTTGGTATGGTGGCCTATTCTGCTAATAAGTTGGTCCCTGGTTTTGGTATTGTTGATTGGGACTTTTAGTCTGCGACTGAAAGGGTGGTTTATTTCCCTGATTCTGCTTCTTTAAATCGGTCAACTCTTTGGTTAGAGTCTGTAATAGATTTTTCATTTCTTGTTGACCACTTTGTAACAAGCTATTTGTTTCTTTTTGATCACTTTTTATTGCTTGCAGTTCTTCGAAGAAGCCTGCTTTGGATTCCTCATAGCCAGTGCTAGCTTGAGGTGCTACTATAGTGGGCATAGGATTACATGGAGGGACACTCAAAGGTATGTTGGGCTGAATATTGGGAAGAATAGGCACGGCGCGGACTTGGGGCTATCATGCCTACTTGGATTAAATAATTTGCAGCCCTAACAACAATGCCAAAGACCTGAGGCAATGAAGTTCCTCCCATGGATTGAATCATGACAAAGATATTGTTATTCAAAGTTCTTAAGAAATATAGGAAGGCATGGTTAGTTGAAGGTCTTACTAAGATAGGAATTCTATTCCACGTCTTAATAAATTTATTATTAAATTCTGTCATTTGTTCTTAAGGAGCTCTCTTAAGGGTTGTTAACTGCTCAACTAGAGATAAATAATCTGATTTGTCCTCAAAATATCTGCTTAATGATTCACCTAGTCTATCAAATGAATCAATTGAACCAATAGCTAGGGTTCTAAACCATTCTAAGGCCTTACCTTTGAGAGAGGCTACTAGAAGCTTGGTAGCCACATCTTCTTCTGTGATATGATGCATACTACATATGGTGGCTACATCTCTTACGTGTTCACATGCAGTTGTCTGTCCTTCTCCTGTGAAGTCAGGAAGACTCTTGATTGCTTCCAAAGGCACATCATGATGCTGAGAAAATTCCAATGGACTTCCCTGATTAAAGGGCACAAATGAAAATTGTATGGCCATCGTAGGAGCTACTATCTGTTGGGCAGCAACTATGTGAGTTGTATTTGGGTCAGGTAGTGGAGCTTAATCTTCTTGTATCTCCCTAGTTAGGGATCTTCCTCTCCTTCTTAAATGGAAAGGAAAATATCTTCTTTCTGCAGTAGGTGGTGTAGACTGAACTCTCCTTGTAGGGGATTCTCTCTGAGATGATCTGCAATAACTTCTAGTTAGGGGCAGCTGTGAAAACTCAGAGGGCTTTGAGCTTCTTGTCTCAAATTTTCTCATAAACTTTTAAACATGACTAGATATTATGTTCTCTACACTAGTGGAGTCACCAAATATGCTCTGAGAAAAGAAACCTCTTTAGGTCAATACCATATAATCAGCATATCAGAGATAGCATGGCTTTGCAAATAAACTTCTTATACTTTAGTAGTCCTATTGGATGTGCTAGAACTGTTATACACTAAATTTGTACCCTAGTCAAGCTCTCTTAGTCTTGATAATCTAGTATAACATGGGAATCACTTTGAGGTTGTCATACCTATGCTAACTTGAAGTGAAGCCTCCAGATTCTAGGTCAGTTCCTCTTGGATAATGACCTTAATTTTCTTTTTATGCATGAAAGTAAACTTGAAGGAAAAGGAATAGAAGGAATGCTTGAAAGGGAAAGACCTAAAGCAGATTATCCTAATAGGTGATACACCAAAGGTAACTTGAATCACAACACAGTGAATGAAATAAAAATGAAACCTTGAATCTAGTAGAACACAAATTTCTAGATAGGATTGCATAATTATTTCGTAGAGAGGTCTGAGATAAACAGAGGTTATTCAGGGAAAGATGTAATTTCACAAACAATAGTGTATTCACTATGAGTAGACACAGACTATGACCTACAAACAAACATCCACTTCAGCAACCAGGCATGAGAATGAGACAAAATGATAGGAGACTGAATAATATCCACAAACTCATCTAAATCAGATCAAACACAATAGTACATAGAATTGCAGAAAGAAAGAGGGTTCATGAACTCCAAGATTTTTCTGAGAACATTCAATATATCCAATTTAGTAAGAGAAATCTAGAAAAGAAGGCCCAAGGACAAAGAAAATGTCACAAAAAGCCTTTGCAATATCTAAAAATCAATGAGATTACAAACATATGAAAACTTAGGGGCAAGGAAAATGCCACAAAATATCTTGCATAAGCTAAAAAACCTAAGCTAAAAATCTTGAAAACTAACTTATATACATGTCCCTCCAGCATGCAGGCTCAGGAAACATCTGATCAGATTAGGGTTACAATACATTTGCAATAGACTAATCAGAAACCCTAAGTCTGTCAACTCTTCTCATTAATGCACCTGAGAAATATCCCACTCGATCAGATATATCTTTGAAATCTTTCCTATCACCATAAATGTAGCCTGAGAAGCTGGCTCGATCCATCTTTCTGTCTGCAGCTTGAAATATTACGCCACTTCTATAGACTCTAAGAATCAGATCTTTTGAATTTTAAATATTTGAATAGGCAATGGTCATAGGTGGCGCGAGATGATCTTATCAACGGCTCAAAAATATTTGACCTTTCTGTTTAAAACACAACCATCGATCTTTATCTTATATTCGTTGCTACCTTTACCCCTAACTTTGGCTTGATCCACCTTTAACCCCCGGTTACTAAAATCCTTCATGTCGCTGAGTCTCTGATCTATTTTACTAACTCTAAGTTTCCTTGGAGAATTTGCGACCACCGTGAGATCAAAACAAGATCAGACGATCAACGCTAAGTCGCGTAACCTTACGAGAATATTCCATTTTCTTTAGAGACTCAACGACTACCATAAAATCAAAACATAATAAAAAACCTAGATCAAATCATCCAGAACTTGGAACTTTCCCTTTCTTAACCCTTTCTTGATTCCCTTGACCATGGTTCATTTCAGAGACTTGGCGACTGAGTGGTCTCACAATCTCCATATTTTCTGCTAAACCGTAGTTCCATTACGAGACTACATGACCACCATAAGATTAGATCTTCAAATAAACGGCTATCATGAAGTTGTGTTCACTTTCAAGTATATTCCATTCTTTCATGAGACTTCGCGACTGCATACATAATACCTGGATCCCTCATCTGCCATGTGTTGATCTTCCATTTACCCATGATCTAACCGCAAATCCCTGTGACCTTTTGACCAAACTCCACTTCTGACCATGAGTTCATTTAGAGACTTGGCGACTGCATAATCTTGTAATCTCTTGACACTTTGCTTAATCACGGTTACCTTAAGAGACCTGGCGACTGAAATCTTTTAACTCAACTCAATCCGGACTCAGGTCACATCTACAGTTAGAAATACATTAAGTCGCGATGTCTTTGAACACTTTGTTTAACTGTAGTTTTATCATGAGATTCAGCGACAACCATAAGATTAGATCATGATCAGACAATAGTCACTAAGTCTTGAGATCAAGACAAAATATTCCTTTTCTTATAGAGATTGCACGACCAAGGTAATCTCGTGATCCCTGAATGATTTGGAATATTCCCTCCCCCTTGCCCAACTAAGTGACTAAAGGGAATTTGAAATGCACACATGACTTAAAAGAACTTATGTTGCCTAGAAAAGGTAATGAAGGAATAGAAGAGGCCATGGACCAACTAGGGTTTAAACCAAATTTTCATAGGGTTTTCAACACTTAGGTTATTTTCATGAATAAGGGTAGCCAGAGGCCTAGAAAAATGCAGAGAAAAAGATCAAGACACACAAACATGGTAAAAAACATACAAGATGGGCTCTACCCTTGTGGGAGCCAAATATTCTCCACTTGTAGCCATAATTCACATGAAAATGGGAAATTTGGGTAACAGATAGCATAATTGATAACATAAGGGAGTATGGTAGTGTAAGTGATGCAAAGAGATGCTATGAGAAATTTGATGATGTAGATAATAAAAAGATAGAAGATGCTATTGTATTCAGTTTGCATAAGTTTTGTAGAGGACCTAGTGAAATACATAAGATGATACCTGAAACACTATATAAGAATATTGATGCTATATGGAGGTTTTCTCTGAAGCAATTCAGAGAAATGATGGAGCAAGCATTAATCCTACTAAAGCCTAAATTTTCTATTGAAGATGTAAAACTTATAATTGAGGCAATAAGATCTGTATTCAGAACAAGAAGTAGAGTATGAAGAATATTAGTTGGTGAATCTTAGGCAGTCCATGATGATAAAATTGACATCATGGAGAAGAAAATGAAAGAAGATGAACCGGTAAATACTACTCAAGAGGAGGTGACAATAGACAAATTTGTCTCTACTAAAAAATTAATAGAAGGCATTATAGGTGATTTACCTTCTGACACACCACAACAAGATCCAGCTAATACAACTGTAGATGTGCAAGGTAAAGATGAAGCACAAAAGGATAAAGCTGTAGAGGTGGTGATACATGTTTCAACTAATACAATTGGACATACTGGTGATGTTGAAAAGAAAGATGAATCTGATGTAGCAACACACTCAATGAAAATAAAATTGAATCTTGGTGAGAGTTCAAGTCACAAGGTGAAGAGAAAGATTATTAATGTTCCCAAGGAAGAAACCAAAGATGAACTTACAGATGAGGATGTTGAGTTCATTCAAGGACCTATTGATGTTACCAAAATGAATCCTAGTATATGAGACATATTAAAGTTCAAAGCTAAAAGTGACAAACTAAGAAGTGAAAAGAAACAAGCTCAGGTACCATAGTCAGCTCGAGAAATTCTATCAGATCTTGTACCTGAAGTTGAATATGATCCTTGAATGCTCCTACAATTGAACAAATTGGTACTTTGGTCATTTCTATCACTGAACAAGTCACAAGCTTGGAGGAAGCTTCTATGAATAGGGCTAAATTGGATTATGAGAAAAAGAGGACTGATAAATTGATGGAAACCATTGAATTAGACAAAGTAAAACTTACAATTCAAGTAAATTAGATAAAGAAAACTTTAAACGAAGTTGGACAATTATCATCCAAAGTTTTTGACTTTTCATTGTTTACACAAGATTTGGAGCTAAAGAGGAATGAAGCTCAACAAGAGATTAAGACTTTAATTACTAGTTTTTATCCTATTGCACATTCAGCTACAACCTATGGATCATAAGTGAAGGTGATAAATCACAAGATGAAAACATTTCAAGGAGAACAAGAAAAAATGATCACTACATTACTAGATTTGCAGAGCTATCTGATTCCAAAAATTGATTTTGTGCAACAGAATGTTAAAGATGCAGAGGTACAACACTAGGGTTACTTGATATGAGCACTCTTGAAGCTATGGAGGAGTTAGCTTCTATTCTACATGGACAGATCCAATCCATGGAACATTTAGAGAAGTCATGGGAGAGTTACTTGGATACAACCAAATAAAATTTTAGAGAGGTTTTTGAGAGGCTGTGATCGGTAATCTATTTTGAATTTTTGAAGTTTAGTTTTGTACCTTTGTCATTATTTTTAAAGGGGGAGTGATTGGTATGGTGAAAATAAAGTTGAGAGAATGATCATTGAGAAGAATTTTTGAAGCGAGACATAATTTTTCACTATGCCTTGCCATCAATGCAAAAAGGGGGAGATTGTTGGCATTATGATGGATTTTGGAGCTAAGATGACGAGTTTGAGTTTTTGATTGATGGAAGCTCCACAAATCTACTAGATTTGGTGAATAAGTTGTAGATACTGATCGACAAGATGAATAGGTGAAGCAGTTTATGCTAAGTGTTCTGATGGGTTAACATGAAGATAGTAACATATGTAATTTGATTAGTGATCAAGTTTTCAAGCACATTGGGTGGTGCAGTTGTTAATAGAGAATCACCATGGTTAGATAAATTCATATTTATGTCCGCAATAGTTAACTCAACATTTTGTGAAGGTCAATATTTTGGTATTATGTTCAGTATGAACCGATTGAGTTACTAATTAGTACATGTTGATCAGATGGTCAAGGCGGTTAAGTTATTGTCAGTGTTTTGAAATAAATATTTGTATTACATTTTGGGACAACATTTTCGGTTTGTTTGGTGCAAATTTTCATGTGGTTGGTCAAAGTTGTGGGCCAAATTGTGGATTATTTTTAAAGTTTAACCAACTTAAGAACAATAATATAAAGGCAAGATAAATCATGTGATTTAGGGTTGAAGATCATGTTTTTGGTGGTTGCAATCAGAGACAAAGGCAAAGGATTGTGCCAAGAGTTCATCGAATGAATTGGATCTTACAGGAAAGCAATTCCATTTATAGATCAGTTATTTGAGTTCATTTCTCAAGGCTAGATCTAATAGGTTAACATGTTAAATCCCTTAACAGGGTGGACTTTAACAGGTCTTTTGTATAAATCCTTTAACTAGGCAACTTGTAAGAAGGAGTTTTAAATCATCTAGCAAGGTAGATCCTAATAGGTCTCATTATTCTTATGACAATGTACTACTCACTTCTAACCAAGCGAGCCCCTAACAGAGTATTGTAAGCTCCTAAAAGGGAAACTCTTTTTACTACAGTGAAGAGATTTGTGGGTGTCATCCCCATTGTGATTTTCTCCCTCTTACAAGGGTTTCCACTATAAAATATTAGTTTTATGAGTTATGCGTTGTGGATATTTGAATTGGTTTACTTCTACTACATAGTTACTCTTGCATATTTTATTGCTTACAAGTTGGTTAGAAGCATTAGCAGATTATTGGTTGAATTAGTACATTTCCTATTTGTACTGATTCACCCCCCTCTTAGTGCTTATTTATTCTAACAACATTGGCATCCCTTCATCCTTTTTGATTTGTGCTAATTAGAATGGTTTGAGGGTGAGCCTTTGGGTTTGTATTCCTAATGCATAATATGATTTGGTGAGTGATATACATCCTAGCATTGGTCACTATTTCATATTATACATTTTGGTGAACTTGACTTATGACATTTCTTCTTTTGGTTTGGGTGTTAGATTATCATTCTATGCATTTAGACATCTAGATATACTTTTTATGTATTGTGTTAGATACTATACCTATCACATATCTACTACATTTTATGCATCTAGATCTATAGTTCCATATTACATGTTTTTCATAGTAAAATCTACCTATCTATGCTAGTTAATGTGCTTTTCATAAAAGAACTTTTTTTGGATTGCATATTTCCTTCAATTTGCATTTCTCTTCATTTCGTTGTGCATAAATGTTATCACTTTGAGTCCAACCTATAAAATTCTGATTAGAAGAAGCCTTATAATTATGGGTTCCTTTGATCCTGAGCCCTCCTTCTTTCCTAAGAATCTTGATGAGACCAATATGCATCTTAATGATAACAATCCTATCACGGAGAATAAATCTTCTTATTCTTCTCATGATGAAGATGAAGCCTTAAGGTTTCCTCTTTTCTAAGTCCAAAAACTTTCACATGACTTTGAAAATTTTGAAAAATGGTTAGGTCAAGAAAAATTCTAATCCTAAGGATCTTTTCATTGTAGAAGGCTTAAGGAAACTTATTCATAATGATGAACATGGTGTTAACCTCTTGCGCAACATTTTACATCTCATTGATACCAATATAAAGCCTATTCGGGATTATTACCAACAGTTAGACTTCATCCCACCTACTAAAAATGATGAAACCTCGTTGCCTATTCCTACTTCTATTCCTAGTGTGCCTAAGTTTAGGCTCCACCTATCATGACAAATTCAATTCAAAATTTTAATCCCACACATGTGAGTCTTCCTAATTGTATTCTTCCTTCTATTCAGTCAAGTGTGCCATGTGTTTAATTTTCTTCATCCATGTCAACTTACCATAGTGTCCCTTTCTCCTATTCAAACATTCCTTTAATTTCCAACAATGCTCCTAACATTTCTCATGTTTCCCCTCCTACCATCCTTTCTACGGATTTTTTCATTAATAGTTTGGCTCAAACAATATATTCTTTGCAACAACAATTTCCTCAATGACTCAATCCAAGTTCAACATTCCTACTTGTGACATTTCTAGTCATTTGTCTTTGGATATTATCCGTGTTGTTATCCCACAAAAAATTGGAGATTCCTCACCTTGATACTTACAATGGTAAGGATGATCCTTTGACTCATGTCAAAACCTTTCAAACTTTGTGTAGTGATTTCTCTCATGGCCATAGGTTCTTGGAAAAGATGTTTAATAGAACCTTTCGAGAGAAAGCCTTTGATGGGGAGCTCTAACCATAAGAGCACTCTTTCTCCAACTAAGACCTTTCTTTGGTCTTCCTAGGGTATCTTTCTCTACCCTATCTAGAGGAAAACTCTATGATCCCCTACTTCCCTTAGAGCTCACCACCAACTTTAACTCACTCTACTCACTCTCTCAATCCAACAATGCACCTATAGGCTCCATTGAGCCACTATGCTCCAAATATGCTCTTGGCAATAGGTATGGGAGTCCTGACCATTCCTAGGTCACTTTAAACTAGTTTTGATCCACTCTGATGGATTCTTTCATTGATTTTTCCATCGAGTTATTATTTTCTTAGCTTTAGGTCTTGTAGCCTTTTTCGCCTAATTAGCCCTCCTAAACACTGAAATCTTGGATTTCTTGCAAACTATCCTTAACAAACCTCTGAACCAATTATGGATTATTCATAGGTCCAACCTAGGCTCTAGTATTTTCTAGGTTTTAGACCCTCACACTGTCCGTACATAGGACTTTCACCAAACCACTATTTTTAAGGGTTTTAGGAGCATGTTCACCAGTTTGAGTTCTTTGATTCCAAAAAGTGTTCTAATCAACTCCAATATCCTTTTCCTTGCATTCATATAACAAGAATACATATCCTTACATGATACCACCATTTATTGGCACAAACTAATCCATCTAGCATCTTTCCATGCTACTGTTCTGCACAATCTCCTAACAAGAATGCCACTACACTCGCCTAGGGCTTGATGGAAAAATTAGCTTCCCTACATACAATGACTCCACAGACCATATTTACACTATATACAAGGTCCCCTACTTGATTCCAAGTGGCCATATTTTTCCAACCACGGGAACTCAAGTGGGGTTTATTTTTTACATGACTGGCTCTGAACTAGGCAGTGAACCAGTAAGACTTAAAGGAATTACAAAATGATAAATATAAACACTAAAAAACAAATAAATGCTATAGAGAGTAGCTTCATAACACAAAATAAGGTCTCAATGCATTAATTCATTCCTTTTAATCCATTAACTGACTAGATGAAGGCTCTTTCACAAAACACAGTGCAAATCTGTGCTTCCCAATAATCAATCCATACACTAACACTTCCAACCATTATATTAGGGTTTGTTTAAACTTATATAATATATCCCCATATTTTTGGACCCTTAGGTCGGTATTTGGGCACCATTAAATCCCTTTCCTAGTTTTTAGGAAATGTTGTCATGACAACTTTGCAAAGTTGCAAAGTTGTCATGAGCAACTTTTACAACTTTTGACACTTTGACATTTCACTACTCCTAATGGTTCAATAAAAATCTAAAGGCTACTGGTCATCCTTCTTGACTTAGGACTGCACCCACTGCTATGTTGCTAGCATCACACTCCACTATAAATAATTTATCAAAACTTGGTAATACCAGTATTGGTTGGGTGGCTACTTCTTTATTCAATCTCTCAAACCCTTCATTGGCTTCCTTGGTACATACAAACTTCGTCTTGAATCCACCCTTAATGGTATCTAGGATTGGTGCACAAATTTCACAGAATCTCCTCACAAACTTCCTATAGAATTGAGATAATCCATGGAAGCTTCTCACTTGAGTCCCTATATTAGGATTAGGCCAACTTAATATGGCTTCCACTTTTCTCTTGTCCATCTTCAAGTCACCTTGGGATACAAAAAATCCTAGGTAGATTAGTTCTTGTTTCATAAACTCACTCTTTTTAATATTTATGGTGAGCTTCTCCTCTTGTAACCTTTTCAACACAAGTTCTAGGTGATTCATGTGCTCCTCCTTTGTTTTTCTAACGACGAGGATATCATCTAGGTATACTACCACAAATACCCCTATATAATCCTTTAGGACTTCGTTTATAACCCTCATAAAAGTACTAGGTGCATTTGTAAGCCAAAATGGCATTGCTAACCACTCATATAACCCCTCTGTGGTTTTAAAGGCTGACTTCCACTCATTACCCTATTTCATTCTAATATGATAGTATCTAGTTTTCAAGTCAATATTTGAGAAGTACTTAGCACCCCCTAAGAAATCCATTAAGTCTTCTATTCTAGGAATAGGAAATCTATATCTAATAGTTATCCTATTTATTGCCCTAGAGTCATTACACATTCTCCACTTAGCTCCCTTTTTAGGAGCCAACACCACTGGGAAAAAACATGGACTGATGTTCTTCCTTATCAGACCCTAGTCCAATAGCTCCTGCACTTGCCTTGCAATCTCTTTGTTCTTCTCTGGTGTCATTTTGTATGCAACCTTGTTAGGAAATAATGCCCCTGGCGCAAAGTCAATTTGATGACTGATTTCTCTTTTTAGTGGTAGTGTAGCTAGAGTCCCTTCACATATGATGTCTTGGAACTGATCTAACAACTGCTTCACTTCTACAGGCATAGGTGACTATTTAGGTGTGTCTTCCTCTTTTGGCTTCACCAAGATCGCATATCCAATTCCTTCTTCCTCCTTCATGTCCTTGATGAATTCTTTCCCACTCATTGGTAGGGTATTGGAGTCCATCTTCTCCACTATTTCCTCCTCTATCAAAGAATTTATATTATAAGTTACTCCATTCTTCTTGAATGAGTACTTATTCTCCTTGCCATGGTGAAATACCCCCGTCATATTTCCATGGTCTTCCAAGCAACAGATGACATGAATCCATTTGTATTACATCACAAAGTATCTTGTCTTGATACTTGCCAATATTAATCTCAACCCACACTTGTTCATTAACCAGTATATTCTATCCCTAATTCAACCAAGTTACCTTTTAAGGACAGACATGAGGTATCTTAACCAATTTAATATTTTGTACTACTTCCTATGAGATCACATTATCAGTAGATCCAGAGTCTATTATAACTCTCCATAACCTACCAAGAATTTTGCACTTGACCCTAAAAAGAGCCCTTCTTTTCTTGCGTTCATCCCTTGTAGGCTCTTTGATTAGAATCCTCCTAAGCATGAGGTTCTCTCCCTTTTCTGAATCCAATCTTACCTCTGACTATTTAGTAATGTCCTATTCTTGCACATAAGCAATCTTCTTCTCACCTTGTGAAGATGTTGGTTTATTTGGACACCTATAGGCAGGGTGACCCAATTGGCCACAATTATAACACTTCATTGAAGCAAAATGTGAGCTTCTTCCAAATCCACCTAATCTGCCTCTTCCACCACTATGAAAGCCTCTACCTCTATTATATTCTCCCCTATTACTGGACTCATGGTTTTTTTCAACAAACCTATAGTCTCCTTGGGTTCTGGTATCATTGTTCCTTCCACTAGAACCACCTCTATGTCCACCTCTAGAGTCTCTACCTCTTCCTCTTCCCCTAGAATTGGAATCTTGTTTCTTTCTGAGCTTTTCTTCCACCTTAAGGGCCATTTGAAAACACCCCTAGATAGAAGTGTAACATATAAAAATGTTACTATGTGTATAACATAAGAAAAGATGTCACATTTGAAATAAGTGGATGTTTGTGTGATGTGTGGGGAAGATAAGATGTTCCTTTCAACCTCAAATGCACAAATGAAAGATCCAAATTGATCAACCCAAAAAGGATC
>MU223984.1:19722-35079 GCA_018584345.1 Thuja plicata | reverse complement strand
ATATTCTTGGTCAGACCATATCTCTGATATCATATTGAGGTGATATCTAAAATACTTTTGAGTTATGGTGAATATCATGAGACTTGATATTCTTGGTCAGACCATATCTTTGATATCATATTGAGGTCATATCTACAATATTTTTTGAGTTATGGTGAATATCACGAGACTTGATATTCTTGGTCAGACCATATCTCTTGATACCATGATAAGGTGATATCTTCTCTCTTAAAAGTAATGGATCTTTATTTGAATTGTATTTTGATGACTTTTATCTTCTCTAACTAAGAGGGAGTGTTATGTTTTGTGTAGCTATGGAAAGGGTCATACGGGAGACCACTACACATTTTGTCTGATCATCCTCCCTAGCTAAGAGGGAGTGTTAATGTTTGTAGCTTCAGTTGTATGATCATTAGAATGCGTATAATATATGTTAATTAATAATAATATAATATATATTTTATATTATTATTAATCATATGAAATTTAATATTTAATATTATATTATTATTATATTCTTAATTAATAGTTGATTGATGAAACATTATAAGATTTTTTAAATTATAATTAATGGGAAGAGGCGTGTCCTTTCTCATAAATAATAATGAATAGACATATCCCATGAAGGGACATGTCTCTCCTATCCTCATTCCCAATATATATGAAAGAGAGATTGTTGCATTTGGAAAACACATACAACATAGAGTGCTATTACATTTGCAGCTATCCTAAAAATTTAACACAATCATCTCAGAGACTTTAACAATAGATTATTTCTATGGTTGTCTTAATGCACCTCTCCTTGGATGAATATCAATGGATCATCTGTGGTTGTGTCAATGCCTCTCTCCTAATCTTGGAATTAGCATCTCATTGTATATTGTGATTTTAATTGAAATAATATTAATCTAAAATTGTTTATATTTACATGTTGATGCACAACTAAGTTGGTGAAGTTTCTAAGCGATTAGCTTAGATTTAAGAAGTTTTTTTTTTTCTACAATTAAATCTAAAGGTTTTAGGCCATGAATAATGTATCTTGTGGTGACAAATTAATTTTAAATATTTATAACAAAGTTTTTTCTATCTACAATGCAATGCATGAGGAAAAATAAACATAAAAAATGAATTCATAAAAAAATCATAGAGATATTCTTTATTTAAAAGTATGATGATTTATCCAAATATTTAATCATGTAAATACTACTTATATTATTGTAATTGTAATTTACATATCCATGACATTTATCATTTAGATTTGTATCAATATTAATGAAATGTCTTGATCCATGTACATATATAGTAAAAATAGTACAATTTTGTCCAAGTCAAGTCATTTTCCTAGATATTTATTCATTTATTCACACACATATATTTCTATACTGTTAGTCCCACTCTTCATTTACACAGTATCTTTTACACATTCACCCTATTTGTCCACTTATCACACTTTCTACAACTATCTCTATTTAGTTGTTTGTCACTTACATCTAAAATGAGGCTTATTGGATTCCAATTTTTAATAATGAGGTTTCATATGCATTTGAATTAGCTTCTTTTTGGGAAAATAAGCCATCAATACCTAGGGAACATATATTTTAAAGCTCTATGTTTGAATTCTATAACTACACTAGGGATGAGGAATTATGGTGGGTTGTGAGAAAAAATATTGATTAATGGACAATGAGACTCCTTGGGATTTTTGCTTACACCTTTAACCTCATTTAAAGGTGATGGAAAATTATGTAAGAAGAAAAAAATTATAAAATCCTCCATTTTGTACTAAGAGGACATTAACTATCTCTTACAAAGTATAAATCAATAAAGGTTAAGTTTAACCAATTTTAGAAAGAAGTAGAAGTTAAATTTCTATGCTAATATAAAAATGTGTAGATTTTGTTTCATTTATTTTTATATGATAAATTACTTACTAACATTAAATGTTTATTATAAGATTTTTTAAAATGTTCTCATAAAAAATCAAACATAACCATGATAATTTCTATTCCTAAAAAATCAAATTGTGATCCAACCACCTTTATATTTTCTACCACATAGCCTTCAAAATACTAAAAATCAAACAAATAAATCAACCAATTATCCACTAGCACCACCATTATGTGTACTTTTATAAACACTTATATCTTTAATCTTATCCTAGACTCTGTATCACTAAAATCAAATAGACAATCCAATCAGTTATTCACTAGCACCACCACTTCATCTACTTTGATGTCCACTTATATTTAATGCAACCCCACTCTCAAATCACTAAAAATAGACAATCCAATCAAATTTTTCACTATCACCACCACTTCATGTAGTTGCATCTATCCTAACTTTGATTCCTAGTCATCCATTTATGTTTCTAAAATTGTGCAACACATTGCTAATTTTCTATTCTTTCTTACTATAATCAACTCTTTTTTGTGAATGTGTATATTTATATTCTAATAAGTTTATTCATAAAAAATAAAATAAAATTTGTATTAACTCTATTATAAAAAAAATGATAAAATTACTAATATTTTGTATATAAATCAACACATCAGTTGTGACTCGAATACAGTTATTAAGAATGAATAAAATATATTTTCATTTTGCATCTTCATACTTGAACATCTAGAATCTTCCATTTTTATTTTGTATTTGTTATTGATATTATTCACTTAAATTCTTTTCTTTTATCTCATGCCATTAACATAACAATGAAGATTTTTTTTTGAAAATAAATATGTAAATTCAACAAAATCTCAACACAAATTTTTTGATACAAAAATTAAAATATCTATAAAATATATCTTCATTACAATTACAGATTAATTTCTTAGATCAAAATTTCTTATTCTACAATCTTCTTAAAATTCCATTCCAATTCTTCCAACTTAAAGGTTCTCTCCTTTTTCTACTTCTTATCATCCACAATCAAAACAAAAAAAAGAAAACAATGTGATATAGAAGCTATCTAAGAATGTTCAAATTTCCAAAGGGACATCTCTTTATCTGAAGGAGGCTTGTAATTTAGATGTATGCTTATTCAAATCGTTATAATCCAGTATATAAAGATAGAGATGCCAACATCTATGTTAATTTAGATGTATGCTTATTCAAATCGTTATAATCCAATATATAAAGATAGAGATGCCAACATCTATGTATACTAACGCATTTCCATCAATAATAATAATTTCATTATGTACTAGAATATTTGCTATCAATTTCGAAGTAGTCTATAGATCATCTATGATCCAATGATGAAGTTAAAGGACACGCGTAAGCTCCCTACAAAATGCACCATTGACCAAGTTTTAAAAACCAGAAAACCTAACAGATTTTCATAAAATTTTCAACATCTGTTCTTCATGAACTACATATTTTGTGGTCAAAAATTACAAAACAATCACTGTTTTTGAAAATTCAAAAAAAAAAAAAAAAATTGACCTTTTTTTTTATCTCAGGTGCATTTTATCTGGAACTTAGCCCATGCCCAAATTAAATGCTTCTTAAAAGAACCCACCAAAAATAAATCTATATTCATAATTATTCTGGAGAAAGAACAAAAAGAGAAATCTATATTCATAATTATTCCGGAGAAAGAACAAAAAGCCAGCTCTTTTTCTGGAAAGCTCCCTGTGCTGGGGGATTTCGTGTGGAAGGGTGGGCGTGCACTTCAGTGAAATGACATCCAATTTGGAAGTTTGCACTCATTCGTTCATTCATTTAACCATTTAACCATTGACCGTTCGTACACTAATAATAGAAAAACATTGGAAAAAGCACTTGAGAGATCCCGAAAAGATTGTATAATCGGTCTTCATCGATAGCAACAATTCCACCTTATCAATGATGAGCACAGCCCAAAAGGAAGGAGCTTGAGTTTTTCCTATATATTTCACTCTTCCCACATCTCTTTTCCCCACAGTTCAACAATTTTCTCCTGATCATTTGACAACAGTAATGGAGAGCAAAGGCAAGAATAATTGTGTGCAGCTGAGAAACTTCTGTTTAGCAGACTTGGATGAGTTTTACGAGTGGGTTAGCGACGAGGAAGTGACGAAGTTCATGACTTGGGAGACGTTGAAGAGCAAAGAGAGAGCGCGAGAGATTTTAACAAAGGTGGTAATTCCGCATCCCTGGTTCAAAGCTGTGTGCTTTAATGGCAGGCCAGTTGGGCATATTGTGCTCAAACAGGGAGATGGAATTCACAGTTGCAGAGCTGAGATTGGATACGCCATCCGTCGCAATTGCTGGAATAGAGGGCTGGCTACTAAAGCTGTTGAGAGTGCATTGAAGAATGGGGTAAGTGAACTGAATGGTGTGGAAAGAGTGGAAGGTCTTGTTCTTCAAGAGAATGCTGCTTCTGCAAGAGTTCTCGAGAAGGCTGGTTTTCTCAACAATGGATTCTTCCCCAAGTACGTCCGTGTCAAAGGGTGTGTAGAAGATTGTTTTATCTTTAGTTATGTTGTACCATGAATAAGGACCTCCTTATTGTAACATTTTGAAGCTTTGATCAGCTATGTATTATTTACAAACTATGTAGATTTTTCTTTTGGTCAAATAATTTATTGGGTCTCTGGTTAATAGATTCTTGCCTCCATTGTGATTTGGAAAACACCCAGTTGAGAATGTCATTGAAAGAGAGTTGCAATGGTTGTGATTTGGAAAACACTCAATTGAGAATGTGATTGAAAGAGAGTTGTAATGGTTAAATGTATGATTGAATGAGTTTTAATGATGTTTACAAGATCATCGGTGTATAAGATTAAGAATATCATTGTTAATATTTTTATAGTAACATTTTGAAGCTATGATCAGCTATGTATTATTTACAAACTATATTTGTCCTATGATTTTTATTTGCTCATATAAGTTATTGGGTCTTGGTTAATCGATTCTTGCCTCCACTATGATTTGGAAAACAGTCAATTAAGGATGTGATTGAAAGAGAGTTCCAATGTTAAATGGTTAAATGAATGAACGAATGAGTTTTAATGATATTTAGACGTCATCAGTCAATGAATGAGGAGTTTCATTGTTAACAAGTTTTAAGTTCATTTCAGTGTCGATTTTTCAGTTATAGAGATCTTGATCAAGAAAACAAGATTTCAAGGAATCAAAATAGACATGTCTTACATGTCTGAAGTTAATTGATTCTTGCCTCCATTGTGATTTGGAAAACACCCAATTGAGAATGTGATTGAAAGAGAGTTGCAATGGTTAAATGTATGATTGAACGAGTTTTAATGACATTTACAAGATCATTAATTTATAAAATTAAGAATATCATTATTAACAATTTTCAAGTTTTTTTCAATATTTCTTTTGTAATGTAAATCTTTTAAAAAGAAAATAATAAATCAAAAAACCAAAATAAATATATATTACTAAATGTGGCAAGATAAATATCTTCCATAACCAATCACTATATTCTAATTAAATAAGTTTTAAATTTTAAATGTATGTATTTCACATTTCAAACAAATGACATAGTTGAATGACAACTCTTCCTCACCAAACCCTCCATAAACAATGGAGGAAGAAATTAAAAACAAAAGTAGTCAAATGATCAACCTTCTAAAATTCTATCATTGGTGCCCTTAATTATGATCCTCTATGAATGATATCCTATAAGAATTCTAAGCCATATCTAAACCATAACTAAACCATAGCTAACCAATATGTCATATTTCAATAATGAGGGGATGCCAAGGGAATGAATACTCTATTGGCCTAACATATGGCTGGTTAAAAGGACATGAACATTACCAAAGTCTAGTTGGCACTAATAATATTCATGTACACTATAACAAATGTAAATTCAGAATTTTCAAATAAGCGGTGTTCACAACAAAATATAATTGATAATTTTTGTAAGTTTTTTTTTAATAGACCTAACAATCTTTATGTATTTTTGATGTAAAATAGTTAATTCACGAATTTTGAGGAGGCATTTGTTAGTAAACATTTTAGGTAATGCTATTAATCTAGGGTTCATCTCCAATTCTTATATAATATTTAGAATTTGTTATTAAAATGATATGTTAGAGCCTTTTTACTATATATACTTTGACACAACATTTGGTTACTCACACTTCTTAACTTCATATCTAGCTTAATTATATTATAAATATTCTAAATAAATTATATTATATTAGTAATCAATATATGTTTATGCGTAAAATTATTTCATCATACGTAGTTAATTATGCTTAGGTTTTTTTTGAAGAGATCAAGGAGATGCTTCTCTCTATAAAATATATTCATTTGGATAAAATTTAAGATTATATCATGATTATATATTTAAATTTAAAATATTAGAAAAATTAGAATTACTATTAAATTCGTGAAAAATTATTGAACATAGAGGTTGATCTTATTCAAGTTTTGTTGGGTACACTCATTGCCATTGAGTTTGAGAGAGTTATAAAATATAAAATTCTATAAAACATAAATGATTTTAATGCTCAACATTGCAAACATCACAAATTACATCGAGATAATTCTATAGAACGGAAATGATTGTAACAATGAAAAAATCCATTTTAGCTGGGGGATATTAAATTTGTCTAATATCGTCCGATTCAGCGACTACAACAGGTCAATTTTTACAGAATTGACAACTACCATCGCGATCAACAAAGTCATTCTAATATTTTTCAATTTATCGACTACAAGGGCTTAATTACTACACACGCAAAAATCACTCGACAGACATATTTGGCCAATCTAAAACTTTTCAAAGATAAAAAAGTTTCAATTTCACACCTCAATGATTTTTTCAAGATCAAAAAAGTTAAATTTCAAACTTTGAAATTAGCAGGCACAAAAACTTACTAATCATATCATTAAATAATTCCAAACATTGCCTACAAACCTTTAATAATGGATAATACTTATATTTAAATGTAATGGGTGTGTCAACTTCACCAAACATTTTTTACAGTCACACTTGTATAATAATCATTGAGAACAAAACTACAGTAAACCATCCTAGAATCATCTGAAATAATTCAATCTCTATGACAGATGATCGCCTAATCTTTGGGCAGAGAGTCAAACAAGAAACCATAATATAGAGATCCTATAAAAAAAATAAAGTCAATGGATATTTAAACATCTTTCAATTTACACTATCTTCAACAGTCGAATGAAAAATGAAGATCACAAACCTAATATAACACAAAGAGAATACAAACATTCTACCTGAACAAAGCAAGATTCAGAACACACACAATCACTGTTGGATCTTTTCCAAAGCCAAAATATTTATAACACTATCTGTATATTATATTCTTAAACAATGTAACAGATATTAGTAGAAGGTTATGAATTTCAAACTATCAAATTAGGAAGGGTGAAAAGTAACTAATCATTCCAAACATTGAATTGAAACTCAATAGAGTACAGACATTCTAGTTGAATACACCAAGATACATAACACTAATGTTTCTAAATATTTATTACAATGTAACACATATGAGGTAAAGGTTATCAAAATAGCACTACATTTCAAGGTAACGAGATTTATAGCATTCAAAACAAACAAAAAAAATAGACATTGTGTTTTATCCGAACAACATTTACTACCATACAATACATCAACATTCCTTCACTTGAAATGTATATTATTCACCAAAATACATACATTCATTGCTCTCCATCTACCTTCTTAAATGTCTAACGGGCCCTTCAACACCACTTTTCCTAAAATAACTTAATATCCACTAATATAAAACTAATAAAGGAGATTCATGCACAACATTATTCTAAAACCAATAAATGGTTCACCAGAGCCAATAGTTTCAAATGCCCAATGACAAAAATAGAAGATTTAAACAAAAAACTAAGAAAATCTAATTGATCGCAACAACTCCTACAACCCTGCCTTTGGTTTCTCCAACTGTTGCTTCGCCCACAACAACCTTCACAACTCCTTATGTTGTAAACATCCTTGCCCTGTACTACCTGAATCTTGACATGATCAATGTTATTCCTTTCTCATTGGAGATTGTTTTCATTTTAACCCCAACCTTGCATCTCATTAAATCCTGATCACTCTCCATGATTTTGACTCGCATGTTGCTGATTTTATTTCTAATGGTCGATAGGTCACTTGTCAGGTTCTTCAAAGTCTCCATTCTATATTCATTCACTTCGTCAGTAGATACTTGCCCCTGTATTCTTATCTTTGCATTATGACCAAGATCACTACTCTTATGTGGTGTGACTCCATCTTATTCAAACAACTCTACAGGTGCATAGCGGACATGTTATTCTTTAAATCTTCAATGTCATGATGCCCTAGCTTTGTTGTTTTTTTTATCTCATTTAGGAGTTCGTCCATTAAAATGACCTTCCATTCCAACATATCCACCCAATTCATAGATTCATTTTCTTTCCTTATTGCAATAATTTCCTCAGCAGGCAGAACTCCCAAAGGTAACTTTGAAACTTCTCGTATATCATGGGCAATCATTGAGAAATTATTTCTTTCCTTTGTAAGACTGTCCTGATCCTGAGGTCCTACATTTTGATCCTCTCTAAATTTAGAGTTTACACTCTTAGGGACTCTTCAATACAAAGCATTTCATCCATTACAAGTCCAATGATCCACTTATCCATTGTCATGGCAATAGATCAATACCTTTTCATTTGTTGCAGTTTGTCACCATCACGGGGTCTTCATTGAAGGGGCAATACAATATCAAGTGCGTTCATATTGGTGGTTTAAAATGGGTAAAAAAAGAGGCAATATATATTGCCTAAATAGGGGGAGTGTTTTTTTGGAGGGGTGGGGGGTAGGGGTTTATATAGAAAAATAGGTGTGTGGGGTATTGGAGGGGGGTGACAAAAAAAGGAGTTTGTGACAATAATTTTTGAAAATTGGGAGATTCTTTAGTATGCCACGAACACACATGCTATGATTCAGGTTCACTAAGTGAAGCCCCCGTGGTCACCATCCAATCTGTCAACAAAGAAGGAAAGGTTTTCCTTGCCAGCATGATCAATCATGTCCACCATCAACTGACTAAATGAGGCTAAATACTTTACCTGATTTTTTAGCACAAAAGTTTTCTGCACATCGTGTTTAAGGGCATTTGACAAGTCATCTACGCTAAATTTTGCGTGGTGGTTAATCCATTCAACAGTTGGCGGACCCATATCCATCCTACCTAAGGTGAAGTCAAATTCAATTTCTTCACTTTTATCCTTGTCTCCAATAGGATCCATAATTTCTAGGAATGCATGGCCCGAGGTTGGATCAGTGACCATTCTAGACATCCTTCTCACCTTTTTAGGTTTAGGCATATCTTTCAATAGCCTCACCACTGTATCCACCTCTGTATGCAACATTGAGCTATATCTCTTTTTCTTCTTTACAAAATTGTTTAGCCATGGAGGAAAACTAACAATGGACACACTCAAAATGTTGGTCATTACATTGCTACATGGTGCAATTATCAAAGGAGTGGGACCACAATCACTGAGAATGGATAAATTTGAACTATCAAAGAAGATGTTGGATACATTACCTCCACCAATTTCTTGTAACATTGAACAATAATTTTCTTGAGTAGAACCCCTAACAACAACTAAATTCTAAGGAGTAGAAGAAACAACAACAAAAGTTTCCTTTGTTGTTATCCCTTTTTGGTTTTTTGTTTATGTCTGTGATAGATAGTCTTTTTTTTGGGTTGATAATGCTTATCTTTTTCTAGCTTTGTTAAAGGGTTTCGAGGCCCCTTCAAAACCTGCAGTTACCATAATAAAAAACAAAAAAAGTTTCCTTCCCTATTCTTTATTTGGAAGACGTACATGTGCATCTTCCTCACATACAAATTTCACCTTCATATTGTTAGGTGGCTTCTCTCCATCTCCTCCAGACTGGGAATTAGTTACTTGCACAGGAGAAGTTGAAATACCACTACTCCATGGTGCAAGAGAACTTTGAGATGCACTATGTTCTCCATTTGCCGATCCTTTCGATGCAGAGGAAGCACCATATTCTTTTTTCCTCTTCTCAATCCATCTTCTTGTTCTGTCCACCACAAGAGAGGTTCTATTTTCTACATTGAAAGTCTCCTCCCTTGACCAATAGAGGTGTGGAATAACTCCTAGAGCAATATTTCCATAGATATCATCAACCATAATTGAACCATCGTCAATTACATTCTCAGGGATAAAAATAACCCACTTTGAAAGATTTGGCTTTTTCCAACATTAACCTCATGTAATCTCTCTTCTACACCTCCCTTATATCTTAAAAACATTCCCAATAATCTTCTAATTGGGGCTTATGCATATATGAATTTCCTCCATGGAAATTGACAATATACATAATGTTTACTGTCATAATGAGGTCTTCGTGACAAAGGCTGAAAATTGAAATTTGATATAATTTTCTCTGGCATCTTCGTGACCTCATTTATTTTACAACTAAAATATTATAGACGATTTGGAAATGGGTAACCCTTTTTCTTCATTTTTTTCTATATATCTACTATTCACCTTTTCCATCTGGCGACATAGTTCTAGCAGCACAACATAATTAGAAACATATCTAGGCAATCTAAATGGGGCATTTTCAAAACCCCCAATTCTAAAATATGAGAAACTATAAAAATAAATAAAATAGCTCCCATATTGAGTCACGAAAGCGACAACTTTAGGGGAAAACCATCTTTCTAGTAACCCTTCAATCTTTTTAACAACCACCCACAAAAATGCATCATTAACACATGCATAATTTTTCATGCCTTCTTTCTTCTACAACTACGACAAATAGTCACACAAAGGTGTGTCTCCCTTTCTAGATTCAACTGTTTCCAAACCAGGCCAGGCAACTTATATGGTAGCAAGCACATATATCAAAACTGAACACATATGGAATCCATCGCCCTCCTCATAGATAGCTAGTTGCTCGTGCAAATGATGAGTGATCAGATTGGACCAATTATATACTCATGATCAAAACACATAGTTATCATGAACTCATACATCCATAAACAAAATTTCCTTGACTCCACACTACCCACGACAGGGTGTAAGAGGGTGATTGCATTAGAGATTTCATTCAAAAAATACTTTCCTTTCAAACTATAAGGAAACTTAAACTTGCCTTTCATATTAACCGCCAACCATGCACTTGTGATTTGATTCAGACACCAATCTTTTCTCTCCGAAAATTAGTACATACCAGACTTTATAGATTTATCTATCCTGTCTAGGAAACTTCTGTGATTGCAACACTACTTCAGGGAAAATTTTAACAAGCATTGAACCAATGGAAGTTCAAATTTCATAGCTCTTAGAGTCGTAATGATTGACTCAAGAAACAATCAATTCATGACAAGGAATGGTAGGGGGAAAAATACTTGCTTCAAGAAGACCACTCTGTACAAACCTCTCAGCAATTGTAGAGATATAATCTTCTTTCATTCTCCTCACAATGCCATAAACATTCACATCATGTAACTCTGTGTCCCTTATCCATTCTAGGCTATTGTCTATAGTTGGTGACATAAAAAAGGCTAGGGTTTGAAAGTCATGGTACAAAAGATGATGTATGAAGGTCTCTACAATTAGGGTTTCCATACAATGGCTAAACCCTAGAATTTCACAAAATAGACTCATGAGGAAGCTCTTGTTGCAATTCAATAATGATATAAAATAAAAGAGTAAACCCTTACCCTAATTTGTTTGACGGGAAGACTAAAAAAATTCTCCTCGCCAGAAAGTTGTAGACCTCACCCTGCTACATACTAAAATAAAAAAGAGTACCACAAAACTAAACCACAAATTTACTTAATTAACCCGACGAGAGTACAAGCCTCAATTTTAAAAAAATGATACGAATATATTTGCACATATTTCGCCACCTCACCAACCAATAATCTAAGTTAGCCGCTGGCCCCTTGAAATAAACATAGCTTCCAAAATTGGACATCCCTTTATGTTAGACACACTGGAATAACTCATCAAGTCACAAAAATTTGAAACTTCTGAAATAGAAACATAAAAGATGATTAGCACAATGTGGATTCCAAACTTGGAAATCCCTTTAAGTTGGATGTGCACCCCAAGTGGTCGTCACATCGCAAAATTTACACACCTCTTAACTAAACAACTCAACGACTGCAAAAATTTAAAATATTCTCAACTTTTGATATTAAAGTATAATTACCACATTTCTATTAGATTGCACAATTTAATAACTTCTTAAGCAATAAACCCATTGCCCACAAAAGTTCAACACATTCCTAACATCCCAAAAAGAATACCGTAAAATGGAGCTACACCCTAGAATTTCATAAAGTAGACTCACGAGGTAGTTGACAAATGACAAAAGATACTATGACCCAAACAATCTCTAATTCCAATTCCATAATTAAATAGTAAAATAATGATGGAACTGGACACTTCACACTGCCACCTCGACAAATAAAAAATTCAGCCCCCCATTACAGTGCAAGATATATTACATTTTTGAAGATGAAATTAAAATTGACATTGCAAACACCACTGAACATTTACCCTTTTCAACACAACTCTTTACACCCACATTAACCACAGAAGAAAAATTTAATTTCCCACCCCAAACAACTTCTCAACGTAGAGGATCACATGCCATTACACATCTCATGAATCAGAGAGCTAAATCCCCATCACATAATTGTCTCAACTTCATAAACTGTTATGACACCCTCACACTTAAATCTTCATCACAAGAACAAATAAATTACCAGCCCCAAAAAACTACTCCACATAAAACATCAAACACCCTTACTAAGGCGACACGCAACAAAAAGACACAATTGCCCCTCTCCCTGTTCTGGCAACTTCTCACATTTGGTTTGCTGCAATCGGGCAACTTTCTGACTGCGTCAGACAATTTCCCAGCATAGACAATTTTTCAGGATGAAAATTCCAAACTAATAACCCAAAACAAATACCCCACACAAAACATCACACATCATTAGCCTCCAACAGAAACAGTTAGAATTCCAAAAAAATTCAGCAACATGAGACAACATTCAGGAAACACACAACATCCTGACAACACAAACACACAATCACCCCACTCTGCCTACTTCAACAACTTCTCGCATTCTGTTTGCCATAACTTGACAACTTTCCAGCAATTTGAGACAATTTTATGGCGTTAGAAACTTTTACGAGATGAAATGTTCAAAAAAATAGCCTATTGACTAGAAAAATATCAATAATTTTTTGATGTGAACACCACTTAATTGAGAATTTTGATTTTTCGTTGGTTATGTACATACATGAATATCTGTAGGTCCAACTAGACTATGGTGATTTTCAAATCATTTTAAGTAGACATATGAAGAGCCAATAGAGTATTCCTTTTGACATCTCTTCATTATTGAAACATGAGATATTTGTTAGTTATGGTCTAGATATGGCTTAGAATTCTTATAAGGTGTCATGCATTAAGGATTATTATTGTGGGCACGAATAATAGAACTCTAGAAGGTTGATCATTTCACTACTATTGTTGTTAATTTATTCCTCTATTGTTTGTGGAGGGTTTGATGAGGAAGAGTTTGTATTTTTAGGACGTCAATCAACTACATCATTTATTTTTGAAATATAAGTCTCAGGTTATTCAATTAGAACATAGTCAATTCATTGGTACTTAGAATACAAATTAAGAATTAAGATACTTATCTTGCCACATTTAGTAATATATGTTTATTCTGGTTTTTCGATTTGTTATTTTTTATTTATCAATATCTACAATCGTAAAACATATATTAAAAGAAATTTGAAAATTATTAACAATGATATTCTTAATCTTATAAATTGATGATCTCATAAATGCCATTAAAACTCATTCAATCATACATTTAAAACCATTGCAACTCTCTTTCAATCACATCCTCAATTGGGTGTTTTCCAAATCACAATGGAGGCAAGAATTGATTACATGTAAGACATTTCTATTTTGATTCCTTGAAATCTTGTTTTCTTGATCAAAGATCTATAACAGAAAAATTGACATTGAACTGAACTTAAAAATTGTTAACAATGATACTCCTCATTCATAGGGTGATGATGTCTTAAATGTCGTTAAAACAAATTCATTCATTCATTTAATAATGCAACATTCGAACTCTCTTTCAACTGCATCCTCAAGTGGGTGTTTCCCAAACCACATTGGAGGCAAGAATCAATTAACCAGAGACCCAATAAGTTATTTGAGTAGATAAAAATCATATGAGGCAAACATAGTTAGTAAATAGTACATAGTTGATCATAGCTTCAAAATAATAAGGAGTATAATAAGGAGGATTCATGGTACAACATAACTAAAGATAAAATAATCTTCTACACACCCTTTGAAACAGACGTACTCGGGGAAGAAACCATTGTTGATAAATCCAGCCTTCTCCAGAAATCTTTCAGAAGTGACATTCTTTGGGAGAACAAGGCCTTCCACTCTCTTCACACCATTCAGTTCACTTACTCCATTCTTCAATGCAGTTTCAACAGCTTTAGTGGTCAGCCCTCTATTCCAATAATTGCGATAGATGGCTTATCCAATCTCAACTCTGCAACTGTGAATTCCCTCTCCCTGTTTGAGCACAATATGCCCAACTGACCTGCCATTAAAGCACACGGCTTTGAACCAGGGATGCAGAATTACCACCTTTGTTAGCTCTCTTTTCTCTTCAATGTCTCCCAATTCTTTGAAATTGTTTGAAAATTTTGTCGTAGATAAGAAAATTATTATTATTTATTAGGCAAATATGTCAATATATGTAGATGTTGGCATTTCTATTTTTATATGCTAAATTACAATGATTTGAGTAAGCATACATGTCTAAATTACAAGTCTCCTTTGTCTAAGTAGCCGTGAGATGTTCATTAAATTCACTTAAAAGTCGAACTTGACTCAAATGTACCTCTGAAAGTTTGAACCTTGGTAGATGTTTTCTATTTTACATTGTTTGCATTTTTGTTTTTGTTTTGATTGTCAATGATAAGAAGTATAAAAAGAAGAGAACATTTGAGTTCGAAGAAATGGAAATGATTTTTAAGAAGCTTGCAAAAATAGTAATTTTGATCTAAGGAAGTAATTTGTGTGGTTGTAAAGAAAATATAATTAATAGATATTATAATTTTTTTATTAAAAAAAATTGTGTTGAGATTTTGTTGAAAATACATAATATTTTTTTTTTTAAAATAAATCTTCATTACTATGTTGTGGCATGACATAAATGTGAAGAATTGAAGTGAATAATATCAATAACAAATACAAAACAAAAATGGAAGATTCTAGATGTTTAAGTATGAAGATGCAAAAATAAAATATACTATAGTAATTCTCAA
>MU223984.1:2484-19634 GCA_018584345.1 Thuja plicata | reverse complement strand
TATATATATATATATATATATATATTAGTAATTTAATCATTTTTAATATAATAAATTTAGTGCATTTTTAAAAAAATTTATGAATAAGTGTGTCTAATTCTATTAAAATATAAATATACACATTCACAAAAAAAAGGTGGATTATGGTAAGAAAAATGCAATTTATACATAGCAATGTGTTACACAATTATAGAAACATAAATGGATGAATAGGAGTCAAAGTTGGGATAGATGCAAGTCAATTTGATTGGATTGTCTATTTTTACTGATTTGAGAGTGGGGTTGCATTAACTATAAGTGGCCATAAAAGTAGATGAAGTGGTGGTGCTAGTGAATAATTGATTGTGTTGTCTATTTGATTTTAGTGATATAGAGTATGATAAGATTAAAGATACAAGTGTCTAAAAGTACACATGTAGTGGTGCTGGTAGTAAATAAATGGTTGTTTTATTTGTTTGATTTTAGTGATTTGAAGGCTATGTGGTAGAAAATGTAAAGGTGGTGGAAGGTTTTGGTTGGATCACAATTAGATTTTTAGAATAGAAATGATCATGGTTATGATTTGATTTTTTATGAGGACATTTAAAGAAAACACCCATGTAATAAATATTTAATGTTAGAGTAAAAAGGTATTTTCACTTATTAATTAAATTGTTATTGATTTAATTATTAAGGCACCTTATTCACTTATTAATTAAATTGCTATTGATTTAATTATTAAGTCACATTTTTATCTCTAGTTCACTTAAGCTAAACTTTAGGCATGCAATAATTAATTCTTTTATTAATTATTTATGCAACCTAGGTTTCTCCACCCTTCTTAGGGTTTTGATCTCATTTATTAGGATTGATCACTTTGTAATTATTACTCTCTCTCGGGAATTCCCTCAATTCCTTCTCTGAATGATGTTTTATATTTCTAGACATTCTGAGTTGTGTCTCCATTCTTTGCTTTGTGACAGGTTATTTTTCTATAAATGATCTTGGCTTATGAATTCTTTTAATTCAAACATGGTATCAGAGTCTTGTTGGAGCAGCCCGTTCTTAGGTTTTTTGAAGATTTTTTGGAGCGCTAAGGTTTTCAATATCTCAGATCTTTTTGTGTGGATTTGGAGGGGGATTTTTATTTGGAGCACTTTGGGCACAAACCGACCTCACAGATGTACTCAGAATGCCCAAAAACCCTCATTTCCATATAAGGCACGTCCAATTTGGAAACAGTTGCATTCTATGAAAAAATAATTTTGCCCATACAACCCTATTCTCGGCATGAATTTCAAGGCAAGTGCAAAAAAAATAAAAATAAAAATCCAAAATTTATTTTTCGGATTTTGGAAAAAAAAAACCTATAGATTTTTGGGGTTTTGTATGCAATTGTTTTGAAAAAAAAAAAAATTATAAGGTGGGGGGTGGTGGGGCCTCCCCACCTAGTACATGGCGGCTACATAGGCCCCCAAGGAGGTCGCGCTAGCCCCAAGGGACTGTGCAGGCCCCCAAGGAGGCCGTGCAGGCCCCAAGGGAGCCGCGAGCCCCTCCTCTAGTTTTTTTATATAAATAAAAAAGTATAGTTTTTTTTGTTTTTTTTTCTTTAAAAAAAAGTATGCATTTTTCACAAAAAAAAAAAAAAAAATTCTACCAAATTTGGCCAAAAATTTGGAGGCACACCAGTTTGGAGGAAATTGACAGTTTAGTGGGGCTCTGCTATATTTAGCAGAGATTCTTGGGGTTCTTTCTATTTTTTACCTCTTGTCAGTTTTTTGCTCATATCTTGAGCAAATAGAGACATTTTTTGCCAAATGAGATATCATCGGAAAGCTGGTTCCGAGCCTGACCTGATTTTCCAGGTTTGGTTTTTTTTTATTTTTCCATCCTGTAGGGTTTTATTCTAGTCAAATTCAAGGTTCCATTTTGCACTCTGGTCGCCATATCTTGCTCCTCTAGAATCTATTTTTTTACTTTCGCATGGTGTCGGAAAGTTGGTTACGTTCTCCTTCTTGTATGGGTATCACTACTAGAATTTTCTCCAGGCATGTTTTATTCAAATTTTTTTCCTTTTTGCAATCTGGTGGATATCTTGCATGTTTCAGGTCCTGGGATCATTTTCCTTGCATGAGCTTTGTAAACATTTATTTTTGTAGCATTTATTTTTTGCAAACGCATTGAGATAAAGTGTCATCATGTATGCTTGAGATCCCACACATTTTGTGCCTGATTTTACTCGCACTATATTATAAAGTGTCATGGGGGGTTGATGTAGCTTTGTCAAGTGAGTGTTCCTTCCATGACATTAGCTTCATGTGTGTCAAGTGACCGATCATCCTCGACATCATACTTTATTTTGTGCTTCTACGTTCTTCATCATGCAACGTTTCTTGGCAGTCTGACTCAGTGTTAAAGTGTCATGGGGGGGTTGATGTACCTTTGTCAAGTGAGTGTTCTTTCCACAAAATTAGCTTCATGTGTGTCAAGTGACCGATCATCCTCGACATCATACTTTATTTTGTGCTTCTACATTCTTCATCACGCAACGTTTCTTGGCAGTCTGACTCAGTGTATTTGATCAACATTATGGGGGGTATTTCCTATTTCTTCTATACACTTCCTTGGTTCGATGAAGTTATTCTATATATTCATTATTTGTTCATATATACTAGGCGGATGTAGTGGCTGGTACCTATGCATTTCGGTGAGATGGATCATTTACCATATGGACACTCTTCTTTCATTCCTATTTTGGAGGCTTCAGACTTGGTGTTTTTTGCCATTTGTATATTCGAGTTCCGATGTTTGCCTTGTTTTCCATCCTGATTTGAGTAGTGTCATTTGAGGGCACTCATACAGATTAAAACAGTTCTTTGACAGTGTTTGCAACTTCGTGCTTCAGTGGTGTTCTACATGTTCTTTTTTTGTTCCTAATTTTTGGGACATTCTCTAGTTTGGAGGCTTCTTCAGTCCTTCACTAGGCTTCATCTCTTTTTGGAGTAGAGTTTTTCCCATGTGGTTTTCTCTATTTCTCCTCTTTACAAAAAAAATTGGTTCTTGGGTACCTGATCAGGCCTTGTTGTCAGGACCCATTTTCCTATTTTTCAGTAGTTGTTTCTAGGTTTTTAGCTTCTCCCTAAGTTTGTTTTAGGGGGGGTGTGTTAGAGTAAAAATGTATTTTCAATTATTAATTAAATCATTATTGATTTAATTATTAAGACACCTTACTCACTTATTAATTAAATCATTATTGATTTAATTATTAAGTCGTCGTTTTATCTTTAATTTACTTAAGCTAAACTTTAGGCATGCAACAATTAATTATTTTATTGATTATTCATACTACCTATGTTTCTCCCCCCTTCTTAGGGTTTTGATATCATTTATTAGGATTGATCACTTTGTAATTATTAATCTCTCTCGGGAATTCCCTCAATTTCTTCTCTGAATGATATTTCATATTTATGGACATTTTGAGTTGTGTCTCCATTTTTTTCTTTGTGACGGGTTATTTTGCTGTAGGTGATCTTGACTTATGAATTATTTGAATTCTAACATTTAATGTTAGTAAGTAATTAATCATATAAACATAAATTTAAAAAATTTTACACATTTTTATATTAGCATAGAATGACATAGAAATTTACCTTCTACTTCTTTCTAAAGTTGGTTAAACTTAACATTTTGATTTAGACCTTTGTAAGAGAGTTAATGTCCTCCTAGTACGAAATGGACTTTATAAAAAAATTCTTATTACATCCTTTTCCCTCACCTTTAAATGAGGTTAAAGGTGTAAGAAAAGATCCCAAGGAGTCATGTTCCATTTCCCACTAATCAATATTTTTTCACATGCCAGGTGACAGTTACAAAAATGGAAGATGAAACGACCGTGGGTGCTTTGTATTCAGCATAGGCCTCTAACATTTATATTTCCTTTGGTAGAGAGAATTTTTTCTCTAGCGTGCAGATGAATTTGCCCTTCAGTTGGAGGTGAGTGGAATCAAATTTAGGGGATCTACTTAGAATTCTTTTACCTTGTGTTGCACTTTCTTGGAGCATGAATGCATAAGATGAAATTGAACACTTTCTGCAAAATCATTTAAAGCATCTTATATTTGGTCGACCATGGTGTAACAAAGATGTGGTGGAGATGAAATTATAGTTACTTTCTAATTTATGAAGGAGAGGATGAGGAAAAGAGAGTGTTGGGGGGAGAGTAACAAACGATTGTGGTTTATTTTTATCTTCTTTGTGTTGATATTTTTTTTTGATCAGCTGGTTAAGAATAAATTGTTGATTGTTTCTTCATTTATTACTGATTAAGGTCAGGTTCTAAATCTGGAAATCATTTTGTGATGGTACTTGTGATTCTGGTGTTTTTCACATGTTTGGCATGGCCGTAGTTTTGCAATTGGCATTTAGAGCATCCCCATGGTGTTCTTGGGGCTCTACCTTTGATCATATATTCTCTCACACTCTTCCCCCTTATCAAATGCATTTTCATTGTATTGTGGGATGGTAAGATAATAACATCTCCAATTTCATATTTTCAGTCTTAATTAGTTTTTATTGTCCTAATCAATTTCTTATTTTGAGGAGGTGATTGGTGTTGTAGGAGGAACCTTTTGCTTTATGTTATTTAAAATGTCACTACTCAAACTTTAGCATGGTGCCTAACAATCAAGAAGAGTACAAGGAGCCTATTTGTTTATATATTCTACTTCTCTTAGCTGTGGAAGGAGTCATGTGGAAGGAGTCAAGTATGACACATTCTCTACAAACATTTTACTATATGCAACTTGCTCCAGACAAATCAAATAAGGAATTAAATTCAACCTCATTCCAACTTGAATAAAGTTGTGTGATGATTTTTGGACAAAATTTTTTCTAGATCTACTCATTATCTCCTAAATCTAAAAGGCACCCAAATAGTTTTTTGGGGCCAAGAAAAATATCCTGATTTTTTTTTTTCAATTTGACTAGTAGAAGCCACAAATCTGAAGCAAAAACTAAAACATCTCATATCTTTCATTATTTCTTGTCTCTAATTTTTGATGAAATAAAAAGCCAATTTAAATGTTCTTGATCCTTTTGGACATTATGAAATAGCTGAAAAAGCCACCAAGAATATCAAAATGCTCCAAACACCCAGATTTTAAAAAATATATGCACAAAAACTCCAAAGATTAAAATTTCCCACCAAACATTTTTTATTCTCAAGTTCATATAAAGAAATGCAAGAGAAGAGCATACTAGGTTTTTTTGAAACATGTAAAAAACCTATTAGCACCCCCTAAGTCTTTCAAATGAGGAAACTACATCAATTCTCGCACTGGAATAGCTCTTAAATACCATGTTAGAATCTGAAAAGATGAATAACCTAGGAAAACTAGTGCAAACAAATAGAAATAAAAATAGGAATGTAAATTATACAATATCAAAATAACAACACATATTGCAAATGCTAAAGAATGAAAATAGCATTAGAAGAATGCAAGAGCAAAAACTGCAAAATGAAATTACAATGCAATTTAATGAAATAAGACTAGCTAGGAGTGAGTATATATGGGAAATGAGAGAGAGGAGAGGTGGGAAATATAACCAATGGGAAGAGACCACAACAATAGTCTAAAAAGACAAGTGTAACTCACTCATACTAATACTTACTTTATTAATCCTAAGCAATCTTAAAGCGTAGGAAAAACCTAGGAAAAGAAAAATAAATAACTAACTAGAAAATAAAAAATTACACTAACATTTATATTTATATTAATATATTTTTAATATTATATTATCATATATATATATTCTATATTATCTTTGTTGGTGTAATTAAATATTTCTAATTACACTTTACTTAAGTTTACTTAGGATAATGCATTTCATAGTAGTTTGCATATGAGACACCTAAGAGTTTGCATCTTATTTTAGCACATGGTGTAGGAGAAACTCCACTTTATGTGTGAGATCCACCTTTAGTGCTCTTATCACAGGGTAAAAGTACAAACCTGTGTCACATTTTTATAAAGGAAAAGGACCACAACATGCAAACTGTTCAACTTTAACGACATAAAAAGTGACATTTGTATTTAGAATTTGAGGATGATGTAAACTAATGAAATGTATAAAAATGCATGAAGTTTATGCCTATAATTTTTTAAATTTTTTTTGAACAAGAATTGATATAGTTTTTTAATTTTTGAAGTCCATTTTTCAATTGCTGAAAACTGCTGAAAATCTAAGGTCTAGTTCCCACCAAAAAAGTATATGCAAATAATCTATTTTTCCTCTGATTTCAAAATATGTTATAGATAAAATGTATAGCTAGTGTACAAAAGAAGAAAGATTGGTTTTTAATGTATATTTTCTCCGTTATAACTCCTCAAAGTTGAACTTTCTGAAATTGATAGTTTTCATCTCCCACCAAATTTTTCCTATCAAATCTACACTATTCAGAAAAAATATTACATATTCTTGAAGAGGACTCTCTCCTCTAGTGTTAAATATAGATTTTAAATTTTTTTGATATGATTTACTATTTTTTTACTTATTTGAAGCAACATCTTCTTGAATATTAAAATACGTACTTGTTGTATTTTAAAATTATAATATATTAGATCTAATCAAAATACTATAAAATTTATATGACAATTATCTTGACTCTAAACTCTACGAAAGGGTATTTTTTAAATTTTTTAAAAATATCAGTAAAAAGAGTAGGGGTTATTGAAACATCGATTTTCTGAAATAATTTTATTTCTTTGGTAATTGGTATAAAACATGCATTTAATAGACATTTCTAATTGGAAACGTTTAAACACTTATCTAGCTTAGCTAGAATGAATCTAGGTAGACCATATGTTTGACAAAATAATTTTTTTTTAGAAATACTCAAATTTAGTTGTGCTGATAAGTGGTTCTGAAACGTGACACAACTTTGTGCTTTTACCCCACATTATCATCCTCTCATTGTTGTACATGTTTGCACATACTTCATTGTACAATGGAAGATGATCCACCTTTGGTGGACATGTGATTTCACCTTGTGTGGTTGATAGGTTATCATTTGCATATCTCCTAGTTATCATGCATTGCCTATATATTTAGGTGCATCTACTTTGTATTTATCAATTGAGCATCCATTATTATTTGTTCATTATTGAATCATTCAATTGATCATATCATACTTGTGTCTCTTGTGCTATCTATTGAGCTTCTAAATCTTGGCATTTTTATTCTTTTCCTTAGGCAAATTCTTACAATCTTAATAGAGTGAGCTAGAGAAGGGGTATAGGGGGAAGGAGAGAGGGATAGAGGGTAGGGAGGGAGAGATGGACTAAGAGAGAGGTAGGGTGGGATGATAGAGGGAAAGAGATGAAATGTGTGAATGATAGAGGGGAAGAGAGAGGGAGGGAGAGGCATAGAGACAAGTATAGAGGGAAGGGAAGAAAGAGAGGTCTAGGTAAGGTAGATAAGTAGATAAAAGATGAGTAGAGAGAGGGTGAGAGAGAAGGATAAAGAGAGAGGGATAGAAAAGGTAGATAAAGAGAGAGGTAGGGTGGGAGTGATAGAGGGAGGGAGGGAAGGAGCGAGAGGGGGGTAAGGTGGAGAGAGAGAGAGAGAGAGAGAGAGAGAGAGAGAGAGTGCATATTACATATTATAGAGCAGATGAAAGAAAAATCATGAAAAATTTGTAAACGAGAGAAGCACAAAAACACAACTTTAAATGGTGTTTAGAATTTGTAAATGAAGAAGCACAAATTAAATACGACTTTAAATGGTGTTTCCTTAGTAAGGTTTAAAAACCTCACCTAGTCGAATGAGCATTATTGAGGTAGCGGGGTGCAATTGTTGATGGATTATCCAAGCTTCCATACAAAACTTGAAATCATGTTAGAGATGGAAGCATATAATAGTGCACTGAATGGCCAAAAAGTGAAAAAAGAATTGCAAGGACCTTGAACCAAAAAAAGAGTACATGAGAATATTTACCTTGCGAAGAAGGAACCCAATCGTAGCGAGAACGAATATGTGTTGAATTATCATCAAGCTAAATGGCAAACTGTGAGTGGAGCCAAACATGCATTGGTGCCAAGATATAAGTTTAACAGAGTTGATTTAAACATGTCATGTTGCCCAAGCTAATAAAGACACCAGAAGAGTGTTGTAGGCACAAGGTGAAAGTGAGTGTGATGTGCAAGGTTCTGGAGCATTCAATGAATGCTTGAAATTTGTGTGCAAGTCTAGTTGAGCAAAAGGAAGGAATGTGTAGTTAATGTGGCTGATCGAAAGAAAATGAGGAAACAACTAGCATTAATAAATGCAACCAAGTGAACGTAAACGTGGCACAAAACTCTAGTACCACCATTGTGCCACAATTTATTGGGATGGATCCCTGCCATCATCAATCAAACGTGGCTAATCTCTAGACAAAATGCACCATTGACCAAATTTGAAAAATCTGAAAACACCACAGATTTTCGCGAAATTCTCAGCATCTGCCCTTCATGATCTACATATTTTGTGGTCGAAACCCACAAAAAATTTGCCAAAAACTTACTTTGTTTTCGCGTGCATTATCTCCGAAGCTTCTCATCAATCAACCATTCAAATAGACAATGAATTTAATTAGTTAATTGTACCCGACAGCTATTGCCCAATTTCTCAAAGGAAATTTGTTTAATTTTAATTAACAAATTAGTTTTGTACATGACAGATTTTTTTTTAAGATTTTAAATCCACTAAACTTTAGGAGATAAGGTGAGCCACTACCGTCCCTCTCCCTTATAATAAAAAAAAGCATTGATATTAAATGGAGATAAGGTGCGCCACCAGTGTCCCTCTCCCTTATAATTGGAAAAATAGCATTAAGGTGAAATGGAGATAAGGTGCGCCACTACTGTCTCTTTCCCTTATAATAAAAATACCATCAATGTGAAAAGTTATAAAGAAATTAACAGATGTTCTTTTCAGTCCCATTATGTTCTCTGTAGCCCTAAAAAATTCATAGGATGCCACTGCACTTCCTCACAGGCCAGGTGCTTCTTCTTGAGCTTAGTTATCACAAGAACAGGACACTTGGATGATGATTCTACAACTCTATTCAATTTTCCATGCCTTCATGATCAAGGTTAACTGGTAGATCTGGGTTGCTTCAGTTACAACTGAATCCTATACCCTATATTTTTGCCAAATCTTTCCATCCTGCGTGTCCCACTCCTCTTGTTCTATCTAAAGTTTGAATTCTAATTGAGACACGTAACCTTATTATACAGTAATTCAGCTCTGCATGCATTCCATCTGGAAGACTACCTAAGCAGTGCGTTAATGAAGATATGTGGGATTTCACCTAAGCAATGCGTTAATGAAGATAAGGGATGTGGAATTTCACCGATTTGTAGATACCCATTTCTAATAATGATGATAGATCATAGAATTTGATCCAGATGAAAAATTTTACAACTTCAAATTGAAAGGACAGCTTAAAAAGAAATGAATGTGAAACATAAGAACTTACAAAATCAAATCAGAAACAATTGATGCTAAGAATTGTTTTGTTAATGGTAGAATAAATGAAGATTGTGGGCAAACAAAGCTAAACTAATGAATTAAAAAGGCTGATTATAAAGCTTAAATAGCAATCGCTATGGTAAAATTGTTTTATCACTCTGAGAATTCCCAACTCCATTCAAGAATCAATTGAACTAATAATAAAAAATGCTAGATTTTATTCGAGATGGGAAAGATGAGCAAAGCAGGTGTGTGTGACTTGAGATAAGTTTCATAAGTGCTTGTCTGAATAAAATGAATTTGAAAGAACAGATCAGAAATCTACAATTTCAAAAGGGGCAACAGATGCACATTATTTTGCTCCTGACCAATTATTAATTCATCCACAAAAAAATGGATATTACATGTTTGCAGTGGAAAATAAGTTTTGTTCCTTGCTTCACCTTCTGCTTCCATCCCTTTAAATATGCAGATTACAAACAACAAAGAAATTACCAGTCAATAAAGAAAATAGAGATATCCAGTCAATTAAGGAAATGTCCAGAGTTGGGTAGTCAAGTTAGCTGGGACTGATGCTCAAAATCAAGCTCCAAATTCCTCTCTTCTCTGAGTCTTCCTGATTCAAGTGTCTCTCTTGCTTTCCTGGAAGCCCTCCTCTCCCCATACAAATATGAGGTGAATCCCCACAAGGCCATAGCCAGAGCCATGCCTTTCTCAGCGTTGAACTTCTCCCCATATATTAACACTCCCAGCACTTCATTCACAGGTATAAAAACAGCTATGATTACACCACTTAACAGAGAAGTAGTCAAAAAGATGACACCAAAGATCCCAATATAGAAGAGCTGCCAGCAGATTGCATTCCACACCAAAACCATGTAGAATTTGAACTCCCCCACATCAGAAGCCTTGGCTTCCCTCCCAACAGCCTGAAAATCCTTGTTGACCAGCATGCCAATAGTACAGAAAGCAGTGGCAGCAAAGGACATGATAAGCTGCATCTCCATAACCAGCAAATAAGTTATTTTCCTTGAGGTTTTCCTATAAGTCAGCTCAATCAAAGGAAGAATGAAGCCATAGAGGCCAGCTGCAACAATGGTCACAACAAACCCAATCCAGTACTGCCCATTTGTGACTCCTTCAGGCCTGTCACTGTCAGTATTGAAAGCAAGCATCACAGAGCCCAAGGTGAGCAATATTACAGCATTGATTGAATAAGGAGTAAACTTCTGCCTCACTATAAGGAATGCAAAAACTGCATTAAAGCCAAGCTGACTGGCAATCAAGAGTGCAGAGGTGGAGATAGGCAGGTAGGCCAGTCCCCATGCATAGAAAAAATCATCAATACCAGTGAGCACACCCAATACAATGCATGCAAGGAAAAGCTTAGGAGTAACATGTTTCTCAGAGGTGGACTTTGTTGTGCATGAAGAAATCCAAATGGGCAAAATGAGAACAGGCCACCCACCTGTATCTAGCCATGCAGACAACCATTTACGATGCCCACCATGCAAGAAATAGAATCTGGACGTCAATGGCCCTGCCGTTGTGCCAATGACCAAGGCCAAACAGTTTCCCAGCAGCAGAATCCATTGCCCCAAACTTCTCTTATCCCCCTCCTTGGATTCCATTCTTCCCTCTTATCCTATCTGCCCTTAGAATTCCCACTCTTGGAACTCACCTCTTCCAATCTGAAAACTCCCACTTTTGGGAACTCACCTCTTCAAATCTTAAAACTCCCACTTCTGAGGCAAATGTAAATCTCAGAATACCTTAGAGCTTGCTGTTCCAAATCTTAAAACTCCCACTTTTGTAACTCACCTCTTCATATCTTAAAACTCCTACTTCTGAGGCAAATGTAAATCTCAGAATACTGTAGAGCTTGCTGTTCCAAATCTTAAAACTCCCACTTTTGAGACAAATGTGAATCTGAGAAAACTGTAAAGCTCGCTTGTAAATTGTAAGGATAGGGCTAAAGTTTCATCCTTGAGGTGACAGCTTCACCATCCTATTAAACCATGACAAGCCACCAGTCTCTGCACTACCCACTTGTTTAGACTTTCTTGGAAACCAAGATTGAATGATTGTTCACCACTTTACAACTTTCCTTATAATAGGGAGAAGACTCTGGGTTTCATAACCTCCAGCTACAATGTCCTCCACTATCTCAAATTAGAAAATAATTATGTGGGCTGTATTTATTATGTTTCTAGTTTGACAAATTTCGGTATGCACTCTATTCATGGGCTGCTGCTTTATGGTTCAGATTTATATGCCGAATTGAATTGGGGTTGGTTTGTGGTTCAGATTCATATGCTGAATTGTTTCAGTTTAGGTTGGCAGAATTGGATGGTTCAGACATTGGCAGAATTTATAGTGGCCCCCGAAGCTTCTCATAAGTCGGAGAATAACCTTGAGAGAAACAGTTATGCCATATAATAATTGGGAGGATATTAACTAGGTTTGTTATATTCTATACTATTAATAAAGATCATCTATTATAATTTTATTGAGTATAATATAAAAAATTAGTGTTTAATAGTGTTTTTAGTGTTTAATAGTGTATTTATTATAGAAAGGGAAAGAGAACAGTTGATTTTATATTTGAAAGATTTAAATGTTATGAAAATGACATATACTAAAATATCATTTGTAAAGTATAGAAACATTTCTTATTCTTCTTTTTATAAAAATGAAGTGTGCTAAAAAAATTTGTAAACATATATCAAAAAATTCTTCATCACTCTCTTTTCTTCAAATGATAAACATCATGTAGAAATGTTCAAATAAGAGTTGCAATTATGTCATAAATATACATCATTATAATGGATATTGAGTATCAAATGTTCTACTGAAACTATTTAATATAAATCAAGTTATAAGTGCTTGATGGGGAAACAAAAGAGGGCCTTACATGATAATTTAATCCTTGAAATTCCAAGGATACAAAAGAATTAAATTTTAAGTAAGAATCTCATCATATTGTAAGAAAATAAATAATACCATTTTGAATCTAGTTATAAGTATGGTGTCCTAAATTGTACAAGTACATGCTCACTTAGCCCTCACTTTGGTGCTCTTGATTTTGTGCTCCCTTATTTCACTGATCTTGCTCATCCCCAGGTCTAACATTGCTAGTATAATGGCTTTTTGGTTCCCTTGGTCTCTTCTAGCTTTCCAAGATTGGACAAACCATGACACTATGCATGCTACTATAAAGCCAAAAAGGAACCATCTTTTAATATGTTAAAAGTTAGATTTTGGTGAGCACGAAAACATTATCCATGTTGGCCCACTTCAGGGTTTTCACACGTTTCCCCCTCCTCATTTGCAAATCACACATTTGCAATTCATTATATCTTGGAGCAAGCATCTCAATCATTTCTAAGATAGAGAAGAAGGAGATTCAAACATTAAAGATGGTATCCACAATCAAGTTCATATGTTTCATCCATGAGTGAAGACATACATGAGCTCTCTTCCTAGCACAATCTACCTTTCATGAAGTCTTCAAGACAAGTAGAATTCACTGAAGAATGTATATCGTTATGATTTAGCATTCTTTACTTAAAACAAAAGGTTTAATTTAAACATTATTGTTGTAGGTAAACAATATAAAAATGGAAGCAATGCAAAAGGGATAGGTTGCTTCACCTTTTCAAATCGCACATTCAAAAGGAAGATGTCCCAATAGGCTTAGAAAGATCCAAATCACTAAAAGGGTCAATGTTCCTTCGTTGTAATGATAAGAAAGAATGAAGAATGTAAATTGAGAAATATCTATATGCAATTAGAATCAAAGTAGGAGATATGTTGTTTTAGATTTGAATAATGGACATGCGGGATCTCATAAATACCTGTAACTGCAGATCTGATATCCAAAAGTTGTAACCTGTGTTCTAGCCAAATTTGGGATGGATTTGGAAGGTACATAACATTTGAAATGTTCTGTACCCAAGAACAGAATGTTTGAAATGTTTTGTTCCCTAGGTTTTAATCTCAAACTTCTAGGGATGTACTGCCAGGTCCCGATCTTCCCAGATTTACGACAACAACTCCATAACCTGTTCCTGCACACAGAATAATAGGGAAGAAGGTTGGATATAGGGGATTCCCTTTGTCAAACCCATGTTTATTCCTAATCAACCTTGAAATGAAATGAGAGTGTGTTGTCATGTAGCAGAGGCTAGATCTAGTAAATGAAGTATATCATACCTTGGAAACACAAATGCTTCTTGGAATGTAATCAAGTATGTTGATGCAATAGCTTTAACTTAACACAAAAACCCAAAAATAAATCATGAAAGACAAAATCTTATGAAATGGATGTTGTAATTCACAACAATGTTTGATTAAGGAGAAGAAAGAGAAGACTTGAATGGATGTAGATGATTGTGAATCTTCCTCCTTGATAGAAATCTCATTTGTTTGGACTCTAATGGGGGAAAGATTCTAGATATAAAGATATAAACACCTTGAATAATGGAGAAGAATGAATATTTAAATGGTTTTTTATGGATCTTGATTTGCTTCCTTTCACTTGATAGCTATTGGAATTGTTGAGATTGTTGGTATTATTGAGATTGTTGGTATTATAGATTACTAACCATTGTGGTGCAGTGATAAGGAGTCATTTATATTGTTTTCATTGATGTCAACTAAGTCATTATAGTGCAACTGAGTGAATACAAGTCATAATATACATGTAAAGTAAAGATATAATCAGTAAGAATGTATACTGAAATTTGGTTAACTCTTGAAGATCGGTAGACTGTGCAAACATCACTTTGGTGACGATCACATGGTATAAACATAATTCTGAGGAGAGGTAATAGAATTAGCTTCAATAAGTTTAATACATTGCATATTAGTTCCAACCACAACTTATTTGGTCAAGCGGTGATAGAGTTTTGAGTGTCACAAACACTAAGATAGGTAGAACTCTTATGTTCTTGATCAATCGGTCAGTAGATCTCATATCAGTGATTGGTAAAGAATATGTGATCATTTATAATGACTTTATGATGTGGAATAAAGGTTAAATACATCCAATGTATGGGTATTTATGGAATCAATGCAAGCATTTAAGACTGATTTGAGGTGTTGCATTGGAGGAGTCAAAATGTGTTTGACTATTTTGGAGATATAAACTTGCATATCTTATCTTGGCCTGATGCGGTCATGATAAATCCTTTCTTTCATGGAGATTATCAATTTGACACATGGTACTATCTCAGGAAAGAAATTTGATGATCAATTTTAAGGCGGTGCAAGTTGTTTATATAACGGAACTTCTCATATTGAAAAAAGAGTAATTTTGAGAGTTGTTGTTGAAGAGTTGTTTTGGGCGATTAGGGTTTTATGATTTAAAGTTGAGGTTGCAATCAGAGATCAGAGAGAAGAGAGAAATTACAGAGTATAGAGAACTTGCATGATCTAATAGGAAATCAGTGCTATATACAGATCACTTATCTTGTTGTTCCCTAATAGTTGCAGCAAGCGAAATCCCTTAACTGGGTGAACTCTAACAAGTTCATTTTGTAAATCCTTTAACAGGGTGACTTCTTTATTGAGGTTTTAAATCCTCTAGTGAGGTAAACCATAGTTGATCTTATTGTACTCCTAGAAGTGTACTAGTCACTCCTAATAGGGTGAACCCTCATAAAGGGTATTTGTAGCTCCTAACAGGGAAAACTCAATACTGCAGTATTGGGCTTGTGGGTATCATCCCCACCGTGGTTTTTTCCCTCTTACAAGGGTTTCCACGTGAAAAATATCACTGTTACGTGTGATGAGTTTGTGGATGCTTGATATTAATTTCTTTCATATATTTGCATCAGTTATTTACTTTGTAGGGAAATTATTTCAATAGTTATTTGGTTTAGTTGTTGAATTATTCATTATTTGTTTGTACTGATTCACCCCCCCCCCCCCCCTCTCAGTACCTATTATTCCTAAAATTGGTATCGTAGCTTAGGTCCTTTTTGGTGATAAGTCTAATAACTTGGGAAAAGATCCACTACTATGGAAGAGTATAGGTATGAGATGCAACTTGATAATACAAACAAGATGATCAGGGAGCTAAAGGAAAAACTGAGACATTCTCTTGCAAAGAAGAGAGAACTTGTTGATCAATTGTGTGAGAGTCAAGACTACATACAACAAATGTCTGAAGGAAGTACATCTGAAGAATCTAAAGAAGCCATAGAAATATGTTGGAAAAGAACAAGAAGCTTAAAGAACATATGGATAATTTGAAAAGAGAACTAGAAATTCAGCCTGTCAGGATATGTGAAGATCCAAAATGAAAAAGGAATGTAGAAGCTGCCAAGAAAATTGTTGATGATTCTCTAAAAGAAAAAGGTGAAGAGATTATCAAACTAAGACATGAATATAACATATACCATAATCAAATGCATGATACTGCTATAGAGAACCTTCAAGTATTAGATGAGAATGAAAGACTTAGGAAGATGAATGAGTCATTGAGGAAAGAACTGGAAATTGAGAAAGAAGCAAAGGAAAAACTGAGAAAATACAATGAAAGATCACAAAATCTTGATGAACGACTGAAGAGTCAAAGAAGACAAAAAGATTCAACTGGTCTAGGTTATTCAGGAGAAGGAACATTTGAAGTTGGAGATTCCTCTAAAGATGAACCTAAGGAGATACAGAAAGATCAGAAGGTAGATCCAATCAAATCAGGTAAGAAACCTAACAAACCTACTTGCTATAACTGTGGAAAGTTTGGTCATACTAAAAATGTGTGTATAATCATACTGACGAATAGACCCTACTCTTTTAATGGTTATTGTTACAATTTTCACAAGTATGGTCATGTTGCATATGAGTGTAGATTTAGCTGTAGATATACCAATGGATCTAGTGGTGGTAACTTTGATGGATACTATTTTTCATGCAACAAATATGGAAACAAAGCTAAAAATTGTAGGTCAAGAGTATATGCACCTAGGTCACTTGTTCCATCGATGAATATTGTTAGAAGGGAAAGACAATTTAATATTACATATTCTGTATGTGGTAATTATGGACATCTAGAAATTAACTACAAAATGAGAACTATGAGAGGTAATGCTGGTCCTTGAAAGTCAAAAAGTATGACATGTTTTGTCTGTCATAAGATAGTTTATCTAGCTAAAGATTGTCAATTTAAGAACCAATCTCCTCATCAGTCAAAAGATGGAAAAGAAAAGAAGGTTTCTAATTTTGACGAAGTCAGAAGTGATATGAAGAAGACTTGGGTAAAGAAAGGTGAACTAAATTCCGCTGAGTCGACTGAGAACTCCACAAGTTTAGGAAATGTGGAGGTTCCATTGGTAAACTATGTTATTTTCTTAGGGGGATCACTTAAAGATAAATCCATTACCGATCCCCTAGACTCAAGAACGATAAAGGGTAAGTGCACAAAGATGGGGGACCAAAAAGGGGGTATAAGATGCCACTTTTTTTCTAAAATCAGCAAACTCTGAACTTCAACGAGAAATTGAGGATACTTACACTCAAAATTTTCAAATGTGACAAAAACAAGAGTTGTTCTACTCCGAATCTAGTTTCTAAACTACTAATTTTTTTTAGAAATGGTGGAGATTAAGGCCCTCAAAAAGGGGGAGCACAAAAAGTGGTCCTGTTTTTTGTGA
>MU223983.1:46303-58076 GCA_018584345.1 Thuja plicata | reverse complement strand
AATAAAACCTTCTAAAGATACATTTTGTATGCATAGATAACCAAGTATATATTATCAGAGTGGAACTCAAGGATTATACAATATTTTATATTTGAAAACAAAAAATATTTTTTCTTCTAACTAATGAAAAATAATTTTAATTTAAGAAAGTTAAAAAACACATGTTATTGCTCTGGAAAATACTAAAATCAGCTTAAAACCCTTTCATAAAAGAAAAACTACAACTATTCTAACTTTTGATAATGTTTTTACTATACCAAGATACCTACATTATTATGTACTCTCTACTAAATATGTATTGACAAGGCCCCATTTACTTTGAAGTTTGGTTATCAGGTTGAAAATCAAGGGAGATAGAAATTGGCAAGAATTCCCACAAAGATATGGTCTCCTAGGCCTAGGGTGTTCCTAAATTAGGACATGGATATTTTTCACAAACATTTGAATAATATGAGTACACCACAAGGCCTCATTCACCCCCAACCCAATTCCAAAGGATTGAAGAGGCATAAGACTCTTGAAGGAGAATGAAATCCAATCATCTTTTGGAGAGCACAAGTGGTCAATATTGGAGACCCGAACTCAATTCTCCGATGGCTACAAGGGAAAACAAAATCCCTATGGCCCTAAACATGAAGAATTAGGATGCTCAAAAAACATAGTTACCTTTGATAGACCAGGTCTAGAGAAGTCTCTGGTGCATCTATAGCATAGTGCCTTCTTTGTTAAAAGGACTAAACTTTGGCCATCAATAGTTTGATTCCAACGCTAGTGTAATGATTAGTGGGGTGAGGATATTAAACTAAGATTGACATTGAAAGGATTTTTTTTGGGTGAGTGTTCTTCAACAAAAAAGAAATAGGAGATTTTGAAAGGAGATCCTTGGATGATGGGAAAATTTGGATTATAATTATGAGACTAGGAATACAACTTTGTCCCTCTCAATCATGTGATCTCAAACATACCGGTGTGGATTCATTTGTATAACCACCCATCTAAATATTGATAGCCCTCATTTCCCACATCATGGGTTTGTTGAAGCAAGGGTGAAATTCTTCAAGAACATAAAGGTTGCTGACACTGCCATTAGCCAATTCTTCAAAGAGGAGGAGGAGAGACTTGTGAAGCTGACCTCCAATGGTTATGATAAGATCTCTATCAAGCCCATTTGGGCTAGAGTGGTAGAGATCATCATGTGGTATGTCACCCTAGATGGTAAGTTCACTACCATCTATGGTGTTCATTTATTCTTTTAAACCATTTTCACTACAAGATGCTTGTGTCTTTTTATTTCTTTCTTCTCACCTCTCTGGATAAGGGCATTAAGGATCATAGGAAAAATATAAAATACCTCATCCTTCATAAAGGTTTAATTTCACTTCAAATGGCTTATGCAAAAGATTCTTCCCCAAAATTGAGTGAAAAACAATTTTAAAGCTGGTAAACATCAGACTTCTAAGGTGACTAAAAATTCAAAGATGAGCATGGATTCTGAGGATACAAACACTAATTATGTTGATTATGAGGAAGTGGAGGAAGATGATTTGGAGGATGATTTTTTTCAAGTGGTGTCTTTCATCCTTGGGGGGGTGAAAAGTACAAGAACTCTACCAAGGGCAAGTTGACAGGTCAAATCTCTTGTACTATTGTCTTTTATACTATTTTTTTGAGATTCTTATTTCCTCATCCATCTTGTTAATGTTGCCACCTTGGCTAATAATATTATTCTTCATCGTTGGCTGGCTGATTAATGTCCCTTATGCATAATTGTGGTTCCTTAGTAATATTTATGAATTGTTTCTGATTTCTCTTCGTCAACATCCTAGACCATATTGTTTCCATGCCCCATTATAAATTATTAATTACTATGCTCATACCCTACCATGTTTCTTACTCTGATTGATGATAATCCCATCATCCCTTTGAAGATGCGTGACCCTTGGGGTCATGTCTCTTTGATCCAAGAGTATCGCACCTCTCTCTGTTTGAACCGCTGTTAAAAGGGCTCGCTAAATATGTAATTACTTAGTCTCAAATCAAGATTGTTATTAGAGTTACTAATGGATTTCTCCCTCACTACCATGATCATTGCCTCTTAATTTGATCATTGTTTAATCAAGTTTCAAGAGAAACCTTGCTTTCTCACACAATGTATTGTCTTTAAGAAAATTGTGAAGTCTTTCCAAGACATATTTCTCAAAACACGTGCATTCTTATCATGGCGAGAATCATTGCCCAATAACCAATGGTGGAGAATGAATTAAAAAAGTTTATTTTGTTAATAATTTCATTTAGCAAAAATCAAACATAATCAGTTCACCATATCCATATTCCTCTAATATATTCCCTTTGCCGTGCTAATGGTATCGCTTATACTCCTGGCAACGTTATTGGTTGTTGATGGTAATTTTTCTAATGTTTTGACCTTTACGACAAAGATCAACGCATTGGACAAAGTGGCAATAATAATAATTAATATATTGGATATATTATTGATATATTTAATTATGATAAAATCGGTTGGATAATAATAATAATAAATATAAAAGGTTATATTTATTATTCAGGATTGATTTTAATAATTAAATATAGAGCAAATAATATAAAAGAATATATTATTATTATGGACCCAAGTTGGACAACTTGGGAGGCCAAGAGTTTATCTTACTAAGCTCGTATATTAGAGTGACTTGGAGAAGGTAAGAAGCAACCAAAAACATAACGTTGGCTTCTTCCGTCAACAAGATCTTTGGATGAGCAAATTTACGAAGTAGATTCAAACATTGCTTTCAACTTGGCATTGATTCTGGAGGCAGCGAATTTGACCCTGGATGGATGAGAGATTTGGTCAAGCAACTAACAGCGAATTTTTGGTCTTGCATTATGGAATTAGACCAACATTGGAAGCCTCAGTGAATTCATTAAAGGAGAAAATTGCACATCAACAAATTATATTTAGGATAATTCGCACCTTTCATAAGCGAATATTGTGAGTGAATTCAAGGGTTCAACCAAGCATTCAGATGAGCAACATCATGCTTGCAACAATGAACTTAAGGCATCAAGATCATACCAATTTGTGATCAGCTAGACTTAGCAAAGTTAATCAACATCATAGGTACATAACAAGGATCAACACTATACATATCAAAGCTACAAGGGAAGATTTAGTAGAAAGTCAAATCAGGGCATATTGGCGACATATTGTGAGCAGACCTTGATAGCATATATGCTGACCGGAATCAATCTAAGCTTTGGTTATATTCAGATCTCTTTTGCTGCTCTCTTACATTCATGTACTAAATTTTTTATTCATGAACTATTGTTCCATCACCGATTTTCTGATTCTTTTGATATTATTGCTTCCCTTGTAATAAAAATTGCTGCGCCTCCAACATATTGTTGTGCATGATCATTCAAAGCATTATAAATTGAGAAGGAGATCTATTTTAGTCAACCAGTGAATGGTTTTGTTGTCTCTTGATTTTCATAAGAAGCAACAAAAGGAGACTATCACTGGAATTCCTAATTACCCCCTTTATATTTTATTCTTTTGGCTAGCCTCATACTTTACCTAAATTATTTTATGATATGATATGATATGCCATAAACTATTAATCATACATTTACCATTACCTAGATACAAGGATGAATTAGGGAGTCTTTTGGGTTTCATTGCTCACAACAAAGTTATGTGGAATGATTATATGGAATGATTCATTAAAAAATATTAATGCTTGTATCTTTGTCATGATATAGTACCCTCATTTCAATCTTTGAATATCACTTCCTTTTAGAAATTGTCTCTCTTTTGATTTCTATGACATCATTCCTTACTATGGCTATGAGCCTTCATAACAGTGCCTGTTCTTTATTCATTGTGCTTTGAAATCATGCATGCATGACCTCTATTATCTCTTGATGACTATTATAAGAGTGTCTTTGTGACTTATCATAAACCATATGAATCATTATTTTTTATCACTTTATACCACTGTGATAGTGGATAAGCATTGAATGCATTTTTTTCTCAAGACTCTTGGATGCATTTTTTTCTTTCATTCATACTATTCCTTCACTAATTCTGAAATGTAGTAATCTAGACAACACATTTATCTCTATAATAAAATGTCATTCAATTTAACATTTTTCATGTTAGTTTTTATTTGCTGATTTTTTCAGATCGGGCCTATATGTTCCAAGCATTGCTCTTCTTGGAACATCAAGAAAGACCATGTCTGATGATATCAACACACAAAAAAATAGGGAGACAATTGCTAGACTGTGGTCTAACTTAAAAAGAAAAGGTGATGGAAAATGTTATTGTCCTTGAAAAAATTATAAGGGCTTAAAGACTCGAAGACATCTAATTAAAACAACTGAGGAACATTGTAGGCAGCATGGTCACATTGAAGGGGGAAAAGAATTTTGTCCATTGGTATGTATTTTAATAATTTATAAAATACTTATGACATGATTTGATGATGAAATCATGGTCATGGTTAATATAAGGTCATCATTTTCATATAGGTCAACCACCCTGGGTTTCATGTTATGGCCCATGACAATTCAGAGAATGTGGATTTCCAAATGAGGGAACATGGAGGTGTGAATATAGAAGTAGAAGGTAATGATCCCATGGAAGAAGACCACGATGATGAAGAAGATCATGATGATCAAGATGATCACGATGATCAAGATGATGATGATGATGATGATGATGATGATGATGATGATGATGATGATGATGATGATGATGATGATGACGCAGACCTTGATGTACCTATACTTGAGAAGGCACATGAGCCCCTATATGAAGGTTATGAATGGTTTATCCAATGTAGAAATGACATGTATGTTAAGCTATGTCATCTTTTGTCATTATTTTAGTCATAATTCCCTTACAATTAACATTGGGTGAATCGTCTTTGCCTTTTTTTTTCATTGTAACAATCAATATTGTTGATGTGTTTTATAGAGTCGGGTTTTCCCTTATATAGAAGAAAAGCACATGAAAGTCAAGAAAGATATCTCTACCTACCCACAGGTTAGACAAGCATGCCATTCATTAACTTTTTATTCTTAGATATCCTTTTTTGAAATGTATTTGTTTTTGTTCTCCGAGCATGTAAAAACACACACCTATAAGTTGACAGTTTTAGTTATGAATAATGACTATCATAATTATTTTTTCTATTGCATATCATATGGACAAAATATTACATCAAAATTGGATCTCGTATGGGAGCGTATGAGTTTTTTAAAAAAATATTACATGAGGTCTGGCTATTGCCACAATCCTATCCAGCAAGCCTCAAAATTATAATTACTAATATCGCAGAGTTTTTACTTAATTAAAAACATAGAAGACATAGAAGACAATCTAATCAGAGGGGAGATCATGATCATTTTCTGACTCATTTGAGTTTGGGAATACAACATTGTATCCTATGATACCAAAGTCAGGGCCTGTAGCTACATTCCCTATGTCTGGAGTTGCGTCCTGGTGCTTCGGCTTGTCTATGAACTCTGTGAGTTTACTATCAAAAAGTGGTCTCGGTTGGTTGGTAGTGTACCCATGTGCAATGTCCTTTTTGTTGATCATAATCTCCCCTTCCCTTAGGACCTGCAAGAATTTACTTTCTTTCAACTTTATAACAGCAGTCACCTGCATGGCAACATCAGAGTAAATGAGTCTCCTTAGAGACTTAGTAAGATTCCTGGTCTTCCCTGCCAAAACATCATTATTGTGAGCCTTCCAAATAACCCACAATATAATAGAAGACAAAATCAACCAAAAGACATTGCACCATTTTCTGCCATTAATGCTTCCAGTTATGACATTTAAGGTATTAAAATGGGAAACACAAGATTTTAGGTTCAAGAGGTCTGGTCCAGATAGAGGAAAATTATTTGTTCCATAATTCAGGCAGGGTCTCAAGGTGCCATAAGGAATTGGAATGTATGAGGATATCAGAGCTGAGGGTGAGAAGGTGGTAGAGATATTTGACCTTGATAAGGTGTAGAGGGGTACCGTCCAACTAGTTGAACATGGTGGTGCAGTTGCCTGGGGTGAAACAGCCATGGAAGGGTCCTAGGTAGTTGATGTCAAAAGAGAGGATGTTATATGTCCTATTCTGAGAGGAGGGAAGATAAAATCTCTCTTGCAAGTTTTACCAGGTGCTCAACCTGTCACCCTAAATCACATCTTGAAAATGATAAATTCTTTTTACTGCCCATCCTTTAGCTGAGCATCCTTGGAGTATGGAAAGAGGCTTGTTTTTGTGATTAAGGTTCCACCATATGGATCTAGAGCCATAAATTTTCCCACCATTTTTTGTTGGGGTTGTATTGCAGAGGAATATCCTAACTAGCTTCTAGCTCTTCCATCTAGATCGGAAAAAATTAGATCCATGTACTGCAATAGTGTTGTCAATGCTAATAAGATCAAAAAAACTAAGTTGGGTCCAGGATTTGCCTTTACAGGGGTGGGCCATAAATATGTTGTTCCTGATCATAATCTTCCAAGGTTCCTCACCAATAGAGGCCTTGGAAATCCACTTAGCTGCTAGTGCTACGCCCTGATTCCTTAGGTCCTTTAGCCCTAGGCCTCCCCAAGCCTTAGCTCTAGTACACCAATTCTAGGAAACAACATGGTACTTCTTATTCCCGCTACCATCTAACCATAGGAAGTCTTGGATAATCTTCTAAACAACACTATATTGGTTCTGATTAAAAAGCCATGAGGAGAAGAAGTAGATGGGATATGAGGAAAGAATTTTCTGACAGACTTGGATTCTGCCCGGGAAAGAGAGGAGGTTGTTGTCCCATTTACTGAGTTTGGAGAGGATCCTATCCTTAGCCCAGTTCCACATCCCATTAATGTTTGGATTAATGGCAAAAGGAATCCCAAGGTATCTCACAATGTGAGAAGGGCCTCCCCATTCCAAATCATATTTGTTCCACCAGACTAGGGGGTTGGTTTCCCATCCTAGCATGATGGACTTGGATATAGAGATCTTGCTACCTGAGGCTTCACAGAATAGGTCCAATTTCTACATTAGGTATCCCATATTCTCCTCCTCTATGTTTAGGAGGATGGTCGTTCCATCAGTGAACTGGATATTGGAGACCTCTTGCCCATTGGGGAGGGAGATACTTTTAACATGTGGAGACAAGGTGTCTTCTCTAAGTAGGTAGTGGAGGGAGTCTACTGCTATGATGAACAGTGCTAGGTAAAGGGGACACCCTTTCCTTATGGATCTAGTGAGTTCAAAGAACTAAGATCTGTATCCATTGACCTCTACAGCTGCCTTGGCCCCTCTTAATAAAGTTGTGACCATATTGTAGAATGAAGGGGGGAATCACAATCTATCTAGCATGAGCAGATGAACCTCCATTCAATTCGGTCATATGCTTTATCATAGTCTATAAGAAGCATGGAACTCTGTTGACCCGAAACCTTGGCCCATTCTAGTGCTTCCCAGCATGTGATCAGATTCTCAAGGATGTATCTCCCCTTTACAAACCCTGTTTGGGTACTGTTGATCACTTTAGGGAGGACTTTGGCAATCCAGATGGCAAGGGCTTTGGCCAGAAATTTGTATCCTACATTTAGCAATGTGATAGGTCTCCAATTTTTTATTAGGATTCTATCTCCCTCTTAGGAATCATCTTGATTAGGCCAACATTAAGTGTAGAACCTAGAGATCCTTCAACAATGGCAACCTGGAAAACTTTGAGAAGGCTGTCACCAATCCACCCAATATTGGTGTTATAGAACTCCACTGTGAGGCCATCCGGGCTAGGTGCTTTATCATTGGCCATACTCAGGATGGTATTTTTAGTTTTTTCAGCTGTAAGGTCTATCCCAAGGCTGGCTGCATCTTCTTTTGAGACTTTATTAGGGATAATACCACCAATCTTCTGCAAAGCTGAGGTCATAGCTCCATTGTCTTTGGTGGTAAAAAGTCTGCTATAGAACCCAGTAAATGTAATAAGGATCTCATCCTGGGTCATGATTCTATTTCCTTGCTCCATGATATAGGTGATCCTATCTCTAGCTTCTTTCTTTTTTAGTGTTTGGAAGAAGAATTTGGATCCCTTGTCCCCCAGGTTGAGCCAGTTAACCCTGGCCCTCACTCTAGCACCTTTGGTTTTGTAATGTTGGAGACTTCTAAGGGAGTCTCTTCTTCCAACCACCTTATCCAAAAGCCCAAGGTCTGCGGGGTTGTTTTGGATCTGAAGCTCAGCAACTTGCAATTCTTCCACAAGCTTGACCTCCTTCATCCTGCCATCTTTGGGTCTCTTTTTTCCAACAGCCTTAAGCATTTGTTGCCAAGATAACGTGGTTTGATTCCATCTATCCACCTCATTATTATGCTAGGATATATCATCATTGTACCAAGCTATGATTTTAATAGTAGCTTGGACTGCTTCATCTTGTAGCAGCAACGAATTCAGTGCAAACCCTGTTTGGCAGCGGGTTGGGACATCATGGGATGGATGCATGTCAAGATAGGGTGGTGGTCTGAAAGGGTGTATGGTATTAATTTGACATAGTTGTCCCCTGAAGTAGGTGGGAAACTAAAAAACTATTTGTTCAAGTAAAATTTGTCCAACCTGGAGTATATCCTTCAGTCTCCTCTCTGGAAAGTTGACTAGGTGAACCACACTCCTTCTGATTCACTTCTCCTCCTTGCCTGGGGGTCAAAGAGATTTAGTTTGGAGATCATCCTATTCAGAAGACCATTTCACTCCCTTTCCATTCAAACCTCTATCCTCCACTCTTACCTTGAGTCCTTTCTATCATGTTAAGGTCCCCTGCTAGTATCCAGGGTATATCTTCTAATCCTAAGATCCAATTCCAAAGGTCAATCCTCTCATGGTGGTCATTAGGGGCATAAATTGAGCAGACACCAAAGGTTAGGTCTCCAAATTTAAGCAAGAACTAGACTGCTCTATTGCAAGGTGATGCCCCCCACTTTTGGACCATCTTTCTCCACCTGGGACAAATAAGCATGGAGGCTCCTCCTTTACCTCTATGATGCTTAGTGGAGAATGTTGTGGCATTTTTCCATATACATTTCAATGCAATATCTAAAGAGAATCCTACTACTTTGACCTCTTGGAGGATGAGGATATCTACATCTTTGTGAGTCTACATAAATCTTTTGATGACATATTTCCTGTCAGAGGATTCTAGTCCTCTGACATTCCATGATATGCAGTTTAAAGACATGAGAACTATTTGTCAGTGTTCATGGGAGTCTTGAAACTCTTAAAACATGAGGGGATGTCTTTTTTTTCTTGTTTGAATGTTTTAGGTTTGACATGTAGAAGGGGGGGTCTTCCTCTCCTCTTCTTGATACTGGTTCCTTATATACTTTTCAGTGGGGGCTTCTTGTCCATCTTAGTATCTTTCTTCTTCTTATTGATTGATTCTAAAAAAAAGGTGAATTTATCTCTCTTTGCATTGTAGGGGTCTCTCTGATCATTTCTGATTTCCCCTTCCTCTAGGTCAAGATCCTCTTTGGGTCCAGCCTCCATCCTCACTACACCCTCTGTTAGGGTGGATGCTAAGCTAATCCTCTTCGGCCTAAACTTCCATAGATTAGGAGGAGGAGGGAGAGGGGGAGGGGCAGGGATAACAATAACATTATAAGCATTGAGCTTATCTTCTTTATCTACCCCAATTGATTGTAAGTCCAACCCATCCGGCTTGGGGGGAGAGTCAAGGAGAAGGGGGGTGGTAGAGAAATCCATCTTGTTAGTGGATACACCTAGAATGGAGGTTTGGGTCTTAGGAACATCTTGAACTGGAGGAAGAACTAAGTATTTTTTCCATTTATGTTTTGGGATGGATCTGATTTTGTTAGCCCTAATTTTAATCCTCTCTAGAGTGATCTGTTGGGAATTTTTAGTCCTGTGTTTCGGTCCTAAGTTTAAGGTGTTTATATTCAGACCAAAGTCCAAGTTGTAGGCAGGAGGGATATTTTTAATAGCCTCTAGAAAATCTAGGGTAAGGGCCAGGGGGGTGGGGTTTTGAGGGCTTCAAACTGGCCTTTGAGTTTGTCAAGGGTAGCAGCGATATCTGTCCAGTTCTTCCTCCAATATGTGGTGGACCTAACCGGTGGTTTCGGAAGACCTTGTATCTCTTGGGGAGAATTGCATGATAGGGAAATGGAAGGGGTTACTTCAGGAGAAATATCTTTGGGAGGGATCTCAGCCGATTCTTTAGGGTTAATATTCAGGGAGGGGTTACATTTTTTCAGGATTGGGCAATTTTTCTTCTTATGGCCCTCTTTCCTGTAGAGGTAGCAGCTATTTAGTCCACCCAGAAATGTGACAGGGTATACTATTGGGCACCCCCCAAGGTCAAACTGGAGGGATTCAAGAAAGTCTATTCTAGGTCACAGAGAGATAACGATCCTCACATCAGTGTGTGGATAAGCGTGTTGGATTGGTCAATCCAAAGCACATTACCTACGGGGTCGAGCACTTGAGGGATAAGATTAAGTAGAAAGGGAGGTATGCTTTTAATGACAATCTAGTGGGGGAAAGATAGGGCTAGAAATTCATTGTGTGAATCCTCCAGAGACTAGGGTATGGCCTTGAACTCATATGGCCCCACTCTCCAAAATTGTTTATCAATTATAGCTTTCTGAGATTTAGGGTCAACAAAAAACATTAAAAACAACCCTTTTTGCAATATCCTACAATATGAGAAATGAAACCCTAGTTTTTTCCCCCAAATCTTTTGAAACCAGTCATTAAGGTAATTGCTAGATGGGATACTGGAGGCATCAACAGTAGCAAAAAATATTGCACAATATTTAAGCCTAGTTTTCTCATGTTTAATTGCGACCATCATTTGGGGATTAGCTTTAATGATGAGACTGGATGGTGAAGGAATCTTACCTCCATCTCCTACTATGCTTTCTACACTGGGTCCAAGTGTGGAGATGAATCATGCTCCTTCAGGAAGTGTTCACTGATTCTGCACTGCTTGTTTGAAGGTGTTTAGTTGGGGTTTGGAAGCTTGGGGTCCATCTCCGAGGCCAGATCTGGATACCCTTTTCGGATTTCTTCTGGACTGTGCGAACAGGGACTTTTCAGAGTAGAGAAGATCGAGTTGGCAAAATTTGTATAGGGTCAACCTTTTTCATAAGACAACATTAGAACGGAAAAATATTTTTGGGTTTTGTCCGTCTCTCTGTTCCGGTTTGGAATCAACTGTCAGCATCTCTAGAAATAGTCTACAGATCTCAAAAAACAACAATCTTTAATCTTCCACTTTGGAAGGTTGGTACTTTCTCCTATTCTTTTTAATTACTATCATTAATCATATTATTTAATCAATTTATAGAATTTAAGATCCCCTTTCATGGTCTCTTTCCAAATATTGGATTCATTTGTGTATTAACCCTTTGGGGTTGATCAAAATTGGATCTCCTATTTGTGTATTTGAGGGTGAAGGAAAGGAGTATCTTATCTTCCCTTAATCATAATCATAATTGCAATATACAATCAACATAGGTAACAGTTAACTATTTAAACCCTCTTAAATCACAATTCTCTCCTTTACATTTTGGTAACATAACACACCACAACAATCTTAAATAAATAAAATATTTATTTTTTATGTTACATTTTGGTGAACCCGCGATAGAAAACTCTTTCTTTTTTGGTGTTAGATTTGCATTGTGTATGTTAGATCTTGCATGTTCTTTCAAATTACATTTCAATTAAATAGATCTAAAATTTTGTATTA
>MU223982.1:185320-213305 GCA_018584345.1 Thuja plicata | reverse complement strand
TCTTCCATATATTCAGATTCTTAAATGAAAAATGCCTTTGCATTGGGGTAAAAATTGACTTCATCCTCAAGGTGTTCTTTCCAATTGGAGCTTATCTATGAATATAGATCACATAATTTTTTCTATAATTTCATAAATTTTCATATTAGAGCATGCTATAGTAAATACATGATAAGAAAAACTATCTAAATAGGCTTCTAGGGTCGATTATGAATGAAAATGGTATAGGGGTGATTCAAGTATGCATAAATGTGAGGAGAAAGACAAGTAGAAAGAGCATCGTCAATATCACTAAAAGGATAGTAATTTGGTGACACCCAAACTCACCTAGGGTATCATGCTAAAGGTCCTCCTTGAAATTCAATAGAGAAACAAAATTTTCTTTTGAAGATAGTGATTAACCATGAGAAGGTTTCAAACAATTAGTGCTAGGACAACCATCCGTTAAAAACCCCATATCTTCACCCAAACTAGAAGGTGAAACCTAACCTTCCAACATCAAAGATGAACCCAAACCCTTCCCAAGGTGACTAGCTAGTAAGGTCTCACCATATTGTTGAAAATTATGTGTGCTAGAAAAAAAAATCAAAGGTGCTTCACAAGTTACCCACATTCCTGCATACACAACCTATTGGAGACACCAATGAATCATGACCAATTGAATCAAAATGTAAAGTAGTGGATGAAGAAGTAGAGGCAAAGGTATTAAAAGGCATTTCAAAGCTATTTATATATGTATATGTATATGTATATGTATATGTATATGTATATGTATATGTATATGTATATGTATATGTATATGTATATATATACACACACACACACACACACACACACACACACATACATATACATACACATATATGTATATGTATGTATATGTATGTATATATTGCCTTTAGAGGTTGAGATTCCATCCAACACGTGGTTTTCTCCCTCTTCCAAGGTTTTCCATCGGAAAATTTTTGTGTGTTGACTCTACATTGTGTGGATGTTTTACTGGTTAAGTTTTTACATAGTATTTTCATTTGCATTTTGGGTATCATGGAATCTATTAAAGAAGAGTTTCAGGCTTGTGGTTACATTGATTCACCCCCCTCTCAGTACCTTTAAAGACTAGAAAAGTACAACCAACTGCACCATGAGAGAGGATCGAGACTCCAAAGCCCCCCAGAATGATAGAACCCTTGTGTCAATGATCAGACCAATATGGCTCCGATGTGGAAGAAACAAAAGAAACAAACAAATAAGATGAAACACGTGAATGTGAGGTGAAACTAGATGGCCTGGATGATGCTCAATGAAGAACACACGATAAGAATCGCCAAAAAAGGTGTAATAACAGATGTATTGAGTCTATCATCAGAGAGGAGATGATTTTCCTATGATACGTCCTCAACAACTAAACTAGGTGGCTTGATGCATGGAGCTACAATATCACAAAAATATGGAGATACAATAGGAGGTGGAGTTATAGAAGTCATAATACTAGTATCAGGAATAACACATAAATTCAAGTGACTTGACTTCAACTCAATAGGCTCACATGAAGAAAGAGAGAAATTATCTGATAGTGGAGATGGTGTACGATAATGAGAGAAATATTATAAGGTGAAATAATGATCAATTGTCCCTATTGAAATAATATTTCCTATCTCACGGTCTCTGATGTGTACTAAATATCTTGTTAACTCAAATATTTTCTCTGTCCTATTGAGAGTAATATAATAGATAGAGAGAAGGTTAGAGGACAAAGATGGAACACATAGTGCAACATTGAATGAATCATCATAAATCTCAATAGAACATTTCCCACATATAGTCATAATAGTGTTTTTCTACATCAAAATATGTGGGGTAGGAGAAGAGGTTAAGTATTAAGAATATGCCATATGGTGTGAAGCACCTGAATCCAATAGTCATCTAGGAGAGTGTTGACTAGCGGTTGCACATAATGCATGACCCTTTCATCTATCTTGTCCATTGGTTTGGAATGATGATGAAGAGGAAGACCTATGAGAAATAGAAGAAGAAGGAATATGAATGTTACTCTTCATAAGAAGAACTGTCAAATCTGAAATTTGTTTTGCATATCCATCTATCTTCTACTCATAGAAATAAGACTAATCATGATTTTTACATTAAGCACAATTAGGTATTTATTTCTTCATTTTCCCCCTTAGGAGAAGGTGGTCCAGAGAGGTGCAAATAACTGAAATCCTTCCTAGGATCAATGGTTTGTGTCTTCTATTTATGCTCATGTTTCCCCCAAGATGTCTGACCTACCAATCCTTGGTTCTTTGATCTTGGAAGAGTATCCAACTATGTGAGCTTGGAATGCTCACATGTCAACTAATTGTAGGATAAATCAAATGTAGGAGTAGAAAATCTTGGACCTAAAGCATCCATGGTGGAGTATAATGTAGAAGAAAATATCTGAAATAAACCTCAAAGCTTAGAAAATCAGGTATAAACAGTTAGTGTTTATTTTTTTCTTACCACAACCTTGTAACAATAATCACATTGATTTGAATTTCATCAAGAAATTCTCAATAGATGGAAAGAATCAGGTGCCAAAGAGGGAAACTCTGCCTCAATTTGAAGTTCCCTAAACTGATTAATGGTGACAAAAAGATCATGAAACTTGGCCAACATATCCCGAGGTGTAGTGCAGCCCTCGAGGTGAAACAAAAGACTATCTTAAATGTTCATGGAAAGCATTCTCATGGCCTCATCCATTCTATTCCAGTGCCGCATGACTTTGAATGGGCGAGTCAACTAAGGTTGAATAACATCTAAATAGGACCATAACTCCCTTCATATGAGAAGGCAAGTCATATGTGTCTTCTACGTGTGATAATTGTGTGGAGTAAGCCACTCAATAGAGGAAGGGTATGCCATGTGAACCAGAGGAGAAATACCTCCCCATAATACAAGAACTATAACCCTAGCACAAATATGAAAGATAAAAAGTGCAAAAAAGAAAAAAATATTTAATATTGTCTGATGTCTACATACTTGGTGAAAATATGATGAAATTGACTGCAAATTTGGACAGCGCATTGAAACAGCTTTCCCATGCCTATTCATTTTTGGAAAATGGAGTCTGGAAGCAAAAGATATGCTCCTTAGAAGGAAAAAATAATTTTTGACTTTGACTCAAAAAAGACTCTACAAAATAGAAAAAAAATAGCCTGCACCACTGGATCGGGCTCCAAATTAGCTTTCTGATGATATCTCGTTTGCCCAATCTCAAGCCCGTATGACAAAGTTGTGGGAAAAGGACAACAATTTCTCTTTTTGACAAAATTGTCAAACTAGTCAACAGGTTGACAACCATCAAATTTTTGCTTGAAAAAAAGTGGGCTTGCTGACATCATCGCTTGCTTCTGTATGTGTTGCATCAGTACTTGCATGTATTCATTAAAAAAGATAATAAAAAGGTTTTAAAAAAAAGAAATTACAAAAACTTTTGGTTTGCTAGTTTTGATTTTTTTCTTGAAAAATGTGCCTTCATACCTGTACAACCTATAAGGAAATTTTTTGCCCCGGATGCTCTAGTGATCGAAATAGGTCAAATTTTATATTAAAATTTGTCGAATTGACCTTCTGAAGCTGATGGAAAGGTTCAATTGGGCCCAAAGAGCTATGAATTTTTGGGTACCATTTGGAATAAAGAAAACCCTAAAAGTTCAAACCCTTGTAAAATTGACCCTATATGTCCAATTTTGGTGAAACAAAAGGCGATCCTGACTATCTCAAACCTTCTAGATTTGATTGTGACATCCAAATTTCCCCAAGATGCATGTAAAGAATCTAGCTATAAGAAAAATTTCAAAATTGAGGAACAACAAGCGTTAGAGCTAGAGCTCTGATACCATGTTATAATTCAATAATTGGTGAATTCCCACAAGTCCAATAATCACTTGCATGAATAACCTGCAATGTACAAGAGAAAAACCTGACAGAAGAAAGTGCATGAACAATTGAAATTTAGGGAATAAATGAGAATTGAATTAATCAAAATAAGTTATTATAATGAGATCAATCCTTAATAAAGGAGATAAAAAAACCCTAATGCAAACCCTAAAGGAGGTCATGAAAATGGGAGAGTTAATGAGTGAAGATGTAGTGGAGCTACCCAAAAAATTTGTTGTTATAGTGAGAGTTGATGAAGAAGATGTTTCAATAGTGGAAGTAAATTTTGATTTGTGTCATCAAAAATTTATTTTGTATAAGATAGTTGATACATAGAGCTGTCTAGTTTTAGATTTGTATTCAGATATGGTGTGTTTGTGTGTGGATGTAGTAAAGGATATTGCCTATAATATTGGTGGAGGAAATCAATTTGTGGTGTGTTGGATTCCATGAAGAAGAGAGGAGAAAACTTTGGCAGAGGGGGACAGAAATTGGTGGATGCAAATCTATTAGACGAGTGAAGAGTGGTGAGAATTGTTACGAGAGGATGATGATAATTATTTTAGCAAGATGTTGGAAGAAAAGGAAAATGAGGGGATTTTGTGTACCTCACACAATGATGGATTTTGTTAAACATTATTTACAACCAGAAAGGTTAATCCTATTACTTAACTCCATTTTCTGAGTTCAACTAAAAACAATAATTTTGTTCAACATGCCTAATGTAGGAACATCTGGGCACACTAGTAGTCAACATCGACTGAAATTAATTTAGCTTATTTTTCTTCAATTTTAGTTTTTGTTTTGGTTCACATCTCTCCCTCAACTCTTTGATATTAGTTCCTAAACCTCTTAAAAGTGATGATTGAACCTGATATAAAAAAGAACATTTGTCAAGATGTTAGAGTTACAACTCTCTTATTGAGATGTACATGGAGGGAAACTAAGAATGTTGGGGAACCTTGGCATCATTTCAATCATTTATAGACTCTGTCTCATTGGTCCATTCATGGGACATTACTATGCTCACATGATATTGATGGAGAACCCATCATCATTGAGCCATTTTATGTGTTGTTCAAACACCCCCCTAATTCCTGACATGGAATATTTATTTCCAAGACTCTACTCATAAATTCTCAAAACTTGGTAATTTGTTGAGATATAGGAGGATCAAGATAAATAGTTTCCAAAATTGAATAGACAACCGCACCAAAAACAATGTGGAAAAGGGAGTAATGTGAAGAGTTCTGGTAGTAAAGTGAGAAGTAGAAATGGTTTTGGAAGAGAAGGTAACTATCACACAATTAGTAGAATGAAGATAGAGGCTTGTGAGGAGGCACATGGCCCATGGGAAGAAAAAGGGAGAAATTTGTAGAAGTAAGGCCTTATAAAACACCAATGTAGAGTTCCATAGGGAGTCTTGGATGGAACAATACAAAAAAAGGAAGAAAATGAAAATTATAGAAAGGTAAAGAAGTTTCATGATAATTGAATGGCCATGGGGAAGGAATAGATAGCAAGGAGAAAATAAAATAGGGGAGTCGATAGAATGTAAAAATGTATCGCATCCAATCTAGATTGTATGATATACCAATGTGGGAGTTAGTGAATATGAATATGAATATAAGGTTAAAAAAATGTGCTTGTAGATCTGATATGAAAATACTTATCATTATTTATTTCAATCTAAATTATTCACTAAGTACATATAGTCTCTATTTTAGTTATGTATTTTGCATTTTGAAGTTGAGTGTCCAATGGTTATACCTCTGTCTTTAGTTATGTTTTTTGAGTTTTGAAGTTTAGTGTCCAAGGGGAGTACTCCTATCTTTAGTTATGTTTTTTGAGTCTTTAAGGTGAGTGTCCAAGGGGAATACCCTTTTCTTGCTTCACCCATGGTCTAGAGGGTTTTAAATATCATTGGCATATTATTTGAACCCTAATATGTTTAAGGCTGGTGATAGTCTTTTATATGATTACTTTAGTACCCTTATAATTTTATGTTGACTAGAGAATTGTGTGTCCTTCAAAATTGATGATGATAGTGGTGATAATAACAAAGAATATGGAGCTGCTTGAGGCCAAGGCAACCACCCTGATGGTGGACATATCTTGAGTGTCCCTGGTTTTTTTCGTTGTCCTAGTGTGTTTTGATTTTTGAAGATTAGTTTGTTTTTTGATCTGGCCTTGTCTTGGTCTGTTCTACTTTTTGTCTCTGGTTCATTTTGACTAGGCATTTTGTTATATTTTTTTAACTTTGTTTTGGGTTTCAGGAACCCTGTAAAATCTGTTTTACTTAATAGAAAACAAACAATAACTCAAACTAAATGTGTAAAACCTTAATTCCACATATTTCAAATTAACGCAAGTAAGAGAACTTACACACTCAGATTTTTAAATTGATTAAATAAGTAATGAGATAACTCATAATAAAATCATTCTTAATATTATGTCACAATTAATTTGATTTTAAAATATTTGTTTAAAAAATTCACTACACAAATATTTTTGTGTAATGTTTTTCAATACCATTTTATGAATATAACAAAGTATATTTTTTGATAAATAAATAGTTTAAATATATTTTATTAAAAGTTATATTTTTAATTAAATAAGACATATTTTTTAATAAAAATTACAACTATTTCAATACAAAAATTAGTGGTGATCATAAATTTATTTTATTATATCCAAACAAAAATTATATTTTACATGTTTCAAAATTTGATGCAATTACATGGAAAGGCTTTGGACAATGACAAAAAGAGTTGGAGTTTAATAGGAAGTGTGTGCTAACAAAAACTCTTACATTTCACTTTAAGTTCAACAACCATTCACAGGTCAAACCCGTCTGCTATATAATGATAAAAATACTCGCATCTATATATATGCTAACTCGTTTTCATAAAAAAAAATATTCTAAAAAAAATCCGTGCAAATAGTTTGGCCTTAAAAATGTCGATTGAAATTGTGATGGCTTAAAACGATTCAGAAATCTGATAGTTATGTTTTGTAGCCCAGTGAAACGAAGCAGCCACAAAAGTGTTAGGAAGTTCCAATAATTCAACAAGACCCGCCTCATTGAAAGAAACATCACCACGCGGAAACGCTATAAATTTTCAACACACAATAATATCTTCATGGCGACATGTAAAACTACTACTGAATGTGAAGAAGATTGTAATTAGATTCTTGTATTTTGACTAGGAATGTGAAATTGCCGCCTCCCCAGTCTTCCAACTCAATTTGGAAAAAATATGAAACATAAAACCGAGTAAACGCATTCTGCCTGGGTATTTGTGGAGTAAGTAGAGAAGGTTGTAAACTTATAAAAGGAAAAGAGTCGTCGGGAGCATTGCAAAATAAGGAAAACATGGCACCTTCAACCTGCGCAGCTTGTCGATATCAATGCAAACATGATCAAATAAATGTCTGCTCGCTCCTCATTTTCCTCTGGACGATCTTCAAAGGGCTATGATTGTTCATCAGGTGTATGGAATCAGCCGTGTCCTCAAATTGCTTAAAGTAACGTAACTATGCCCGCTTTCATGGAATCACTTTCATTAGCTCTAATTCTCTACAGAAAACACGATTGTTGCCATACCAGAAGTATTTGAGATTATTCCTCCACAGATTATAATGTTTGGGTAATATCCTTTTAGGGAAACAAAGTCAAGAATTCATATAAAATTTCATTTAAGACCGATGGGCTAAATGGAGATGAATAATATTTCTTAGTAGTTTAGGTATTATAATGACAATAATGTATTGTTTCACATATGGTCATGCTTATCTTGCAATGTCTTATAGCTTGACATTGTTTTAGAGTTGTCCAAACATTTGAAGTACATGGCCTCGAGATTAAGAGACAGACTGACATTTTTCCTTTGTATTACTGGGATAATGGTATTAATGGTTTTCATGTGTTTATGTTGTTCAAATATCTGATCTATTTGCTACAACCATTTGACCATCAGATTAAGAGAGATATTAACGTGTTTTTAGGTTTGAATTAGTGGGACAATGATATTAATAGTTTTGATGTGGTATTGTTGTCCAAATATTTGATATATTTGTTACAACCGTTTGGCTAGCAGATTGAAAAAATGATATTAACATGTTTTAGGTTTGAATGAGTGGGATAATGATATTCATGATTTTGATGTGGTATAGTTGTTAAAATCTATTTTCTACAACCATTTGGCCATCAAATTACTAGAATGATATTCGCGCATTTTAAAATAAAATTATTTGGAAAATGATATTGATTGTATTAATGTGGTATTGTTGTAGGATGTTAAACCCGAGGAAAGAGTAGATGCAGTAAATAGTTTGGTGTATGAAGCAACTGCTAGGGTAGAGGACCCTGTTTATGGGTGTACAAGAGAAAACCATCAGCTACACAAGCGAATTGTAGAGTTGGAATCCCAATTAGCAGCCAGCCAAGCAGAACTTCTGAATATGCGTTTTACGAATGAGAAGCCTTTATCCCCTCTTGGACATGTTTTAGGTTCCACGTCACAACAAAGTGAATATACGATGTTTGAGGAGGTGGATCCCATGCTCTTGTGGGAGCCTCTATGGAAAGTATAAATTTAAAAGAAAAGTACATGTTTTTGGAATTTGACTAAAATATACATTTAATTCAATCTTACAGTTCAAAACTTTCTTCAACTCTTTGATATGCATTTTATAAAAAAAAAAATATTTGTATTAAACATATACCTTAATAAACTCTTTTTGTCTTTATTTATATATATAAATGTTTCTGAGTTTTTTTACTTTATCTATGCACCTAACCAGGCCACTTTAATTTTGATGTATCACTATTGCACATGGGTCATGTATTCCCCATCTTTGTTTCGCAAATAATTTTACTTGCACATTTAAAATAGATGAAGAATAAAAACAAATAGCCGTGCCCATTCAAATTAATATATGAGAAGACGACAATAAAATATGTAGATTTGCACTAGGAATAAACCTATGTGACTAATTATGTCATCGCTATGCCAACAAAATTAACCCCTTTATATTGTATTCTAAGAGGTTGCAACTAGACAGACATGAGAAACATACAAACAAATATTTGAATGTGTTGCTACACAATAAATATATTAGTATTTTTTCTTATAATAATAGTTTAAATACACTTTTATTTATAGAGGTCTTTAGGAGTCTTCAGATATGTAGTATCACAGTTTAAACATTGCATTGCTGAAGTCACCACCAAGGTTGAAACCATCATTGGGTCACTGTGCTCACAAACTGTATACCTTTACTCAACCATTGAACTTGTAGCTTTGGACAAGTGAAGTGTGGGGATGAGGTCCCCCATCTATGGCCTCACAAATTTATATCTCCGAGTCAAAATCTTTTCACGTGGAGCTAGAGGGTGTTTCATGCGAACACCACTATTTATGTTAAAATGTTTACCAAGCATTAATTTTTATATATATATTTTAAATAGAGGTCTTTAGGAATTACAAAGATAATTCTTATCATAGGTGTTCATATTGTATGATATTAAACTAACCCCATATATAATGTTTGACCTAGTTGCTATGAGATACATCAAAATTCCAACAAATCTTTTCAATATAATTGGATTAGTATTGAAACTTTAATCTTATTTGATGAGTTTTATACTTGTTGCTATAAGAGTGGATTTTATATTGTCATTCACCATTCTAAACCTCTTCAATACATCATTTGCATATTTAGCTTGAAAAATGAAATTTTATTTATCATTGTGTACAATAAATATCTCATTAATCTCAAATCAATTATTTCAAATTCCTTTTTCATGGATGATTTAAATATTTCGACGGATAAATCTCCAATAAAGATAAAATCATCAACATATCAACAAACAACTAAACTCCAATCTTGCTTAGCAATCTTCGTGAATAGTGTAGGCTTAGTTATTCTTGTTCTAAATCTATTATTTAACGTGTATGAATTTATTTGGCTATACCATGCTCTAGGTTCTTAATGAAGTCGATAAAATGCCTTCTTCAACTTATATACCTTTTCTTGATATCCACTTACCTTATATCCTTGTGGTTGTTGCACATAAATTTCTTGCTCTAGAAAAAGATTCAAGAAGGTTTATTTTTTCATCCATTTTGTAGACCATCAGTTTTTTTGAGATGCAACTGCTAATATCATTCGAAATGCATAAAGTCTCGTTAAAAGGTCAAATATTTTATTCTAATAAAATTCTATATTTTTATACAAATTCCCTAACTACTAGCCTAGCCTTATAATTTTCTACATCTCCATTTAGATTAAACTTAGTCATGTAAATCTATTTTCACCTATGTATTCTTTTCCTTTAGGTAAACCTATGAACCCCCATATGTCATTCTATCCAATAGATTCTATTTCTTTAGCCATTGCATTAGTGTAATGTTCTTCCTTAATTGCATCCTTAAAATATATAAGATCATGAGAAAATAAAGGATATTTTGATTGACAATCTCCTCATTCTCCTCAATCATAAATTTATTGCAAACTTCAATTTTTATTTCTAATTATTGATCATATTGATGAAAGTGTATGATTAGAATTATTGCATACCCGTGAATTAGGATAAAAATGGCTTGATGAGTGACCTTGTTCAATATTCCTATCTACATGTGGTCTTCTTGATTATGTACCTTCTTATCAGATTTATCACCCTTATTTCCTTGATATATTTCCTTCATCTTCATGGTGAGGTATTTTTGTAGAGCCTATAAATTTTTATCTATATTTCCATCCCAAGATTTTTATGATTTAAATAAAAAATCACTAATAATAATGGTCTTATTAGTGATGGGATTAATTTTTTTTTAATATTTTGATTGTTTACTATAAGAACCACCAAGATCTAAAGAGATAAAAATAAAGCACAAAAATACAATGAGAAAAGTCGACCATCCACTAATGAAAAAGAGAAGTGTACACATAGATGTGAGTGATTGGGTCGAATCATAAGTCGAATCCAACATTCAATGAGTGGTGGTGAGTTCCATCCCACAATCCTAGGATGAGGTTTCAAAATGAAATTGACACCTTTCTAGACACCTCTATAAACAACTCCTAAATAAAGACAACTTGTGTAGACAAGTGTTGAATGAAAATGTACGACTTAGTCAACTTAAAAATCCTAAGTATAATTAAATAATTACTCCAACAACCCCCCCCNCCCCAACACCCCCCCCCCCCCCCCTTAATCATAACTTAGGAGGACATGAAAAATATCATTCCCAGCTACTAGCTATTCTAGGTACCCATGTACAATGAAATATCTCATAAAGTGGAGAAGGACAGAAAACCCAGTGGGAAAAATAATCCTGCAAAAAAGATATAAGAAGTTAAGAAGTCTAAGGCCCCCCAAAATATGATGATGTTGTTGATGTAGACTTCACACCAAGAAGAGAATGCGACCCTTCCTAAAAATCTGCCGAATCATCTAGTTTATGAGGATTGGAATTAGAATTTGAATGAGAGCTCATATTGTGTCTGGCACCAAAATTTGTAATTGCTTGAGAAAATAAGACCCTACCTTTCAATTTATCTTTGTCCTTAGTAATATCTTCTGATTTGAAGATGATGCTTTGACATAATTAGTTACCTCAATATTATTCTTTTTGAGTAGAAAAGTGAGGTGCTCAATCTATTTTTTATGTATTGATGTTCTTCATGACCAATTTTCTTACAAAAGGAACATTTAACTCTCTCAATAATTGAAATACTTTGTTGAGTTGATTTATCTTTTTTGAAGTCATCAATATTGTCTTCTTTCTTCCCTTCTTTGTCCTTTTTAGTGTTATTTTTCTCCCCTTTAGCATTTTGATGCTTTTCATTTCATTCAATTAGATCTTGTGCCTTTGTAGATTTTAAAGTATTCATTTTAATTAACTTTTCTTGCTCCCTTGTAATATCAGAAATAAAGTTATCAAGTGAGTTCATAGACCATGAGGCAGCAAGGGCTCTTTTAGAGGAATAAAAAGTAGAGACAAACACACAAAATTAAGAACCTAGCTTGGAAAGTACACAAAGGATTAATTGATCCTATTTATTGTCAATTACACAATCTTTTAATTACAACTTCAAAGATTTAAATTTAGTGAAGAAGTCCTCTAAAGTTGAAAAACTAGGACTAAGACCTAGGAGTTGTTTTTCCAACTGATTACTTCTAAGTTCATCAACTATCCCAAATACTTTGTTTAGAGCTTCCCAAACTTTATTGGGTGTTTTCAAGTTCTCAATATGAAATACTAATTCAGGAGATAAGTTTAAACGTAAAATGCCAAATGCTTGGTCACACTAATTAAAATAATTTTCCCTGTACTTAGTTGCATTTGGCTATTTTTCTATCCTCATTGTTACCGTATATAAGCCTTTATTATTTAGTACCAAAATTACTTTCAACTTCAAATCATGATAATTGAAAGGAGTTAGGGGTTGTATAGTTACATTAAGATCCATGCTAGTAGACATTATGCACTTTCTTTGTAGCATGCAAAAAATGAAGAGTGAAGAGCACTTTATAAGGAAATGTGAAAAATACGAAAGACACAACACCTATTTTATTGTGTTTCCCCTCTTATTTTTTCACTTTATAGAAGGAATCCTTTCTAATAAAACCCACAAAAACCACTAAAAATGCAACTTTATAATAATATTGCATTAGTGTGTTCATTGGATCCGTGACAAAAAAAAATATAACTCAATTTCGAGTTCATGAGAAAAACAATTTTTTCCTCTTACAAAATTTATCGTCCTACAAAAATAAATTTAATGTTGAATTTTTTTAACTCCACCAGATAACTAATTTTAACCAAAAAAATAGAGGGCCCAAAGTTAAGCACTTGGGGTAGGAAAGAATTAGGGGCTAAAAAACCATATGACTAGGGGCTAATATTTCAAAAATGTACCGGGTGAAGGTCAGAGGTCCACAATCAAGTCACATGCTTCGACATCGTCGGATAGGGAAATCAAAAATTCAAGAAGGGAGATGTCATTGATGTCTATTCCAAATTCACACACAAAACCCTCGAAATATATCCAATTTTAGGCTTCAAATTATCTAACACACCTCTGATACCATATAAGAACCACCAATATATGAAGAGATAAAAATGAGCACAAAAATATAATGATAAATGCTGACCATATAATAATGAAAAAAGATAAGTGTACATATAGATGTGAGTGATTGGGCCAAATCAAAAGTCGACTCCAACACTCAATGAGTGGTGGCAAGCTGCCTCCCACAATCTTAGAGTGAGGTGTCAAAATGAAATCGACACATTTCTAAACACCTATATAAACAAATCCTAACCAAAGAAAACTTGTGTAGACAAGTGTAAAATGATAATTTTCGACTAATTAGGCTTAAAAATCCTAAGTGTAATTAAATAATTACACCAAAATTTACAATAAATAAGAAAGGTAAACTTCTCACCTTTGTCATCCAACTTTCTTGTTGTTTTTCGTGGGAACATATCAAATGCGGCACACAAAAAAAAATTAGAAATGAGGTACACTATGATGCTTACCACTCCATACTTGTTATGAGATCCCATCTTTCACGCCTTTTTTTGGACTCCTATTCAAGATATATACAGCATAAGATAGAGCTTCAACACAATATACATTAGGTAAATTCTCTCTTTTCAACATGCTTCTTGTAATCTCCATTATTGTTCTATTCTTCCTCTCTATGAAAATATTCTAATGTAGAGAAGGGGTGGATATCTTTTCATTGATACCATATTTCATGACTAGGAATTTTTTAAACCATGAGATGCAAGTTTCAACTCTTTATGGGTTAATTTCTTCTTTCTAGGCTTCTAATTCCTACTAGTACTTCAAAGTGGTGTTTCAACCATAATTTCCTAAGCATGTCCAATATTAACAAATGGGTTACTGTTTCAGATACCCTTTATTCCCCTATTTAATATATCAAAAATTTAGGTAGGGTTGTTTTGGACCAACACCCTTAACAATTGATTGGTAATCAGTAATTAGTAATCATCGCTAATTAGATCTATTTTTCCTCTATTAAGATAATTTACTAAAATGATATAAAATATAGTAATTTTCAGCCAAGATTTGGCACTGAGGAATGTATTAGAATATCTAACTAGAGAGTGTACCCGAGTATTATCCAAGAGAGTGTACCCGAGAATTATCCAAGAGAGTGTACCCGAGTAATATCTTCAACCTGCTATGACCTATACAAGTAAGGCTAGGTTTGTTGTAATCAAAACTTGAACTTAATGCAATAAAATATAGTAATTTTCAGCCAAGATTTGGCACTGAGGAATGTATCAGAATATCTAACTAGAGATTGTACCCGAGTATTATCCAAGAGAGTGTACCCGAGTATTATCAAAGAGAGTGTACCCGAGTAATATCTTCAACCTGCTATGACCTATACAAGTAAGGCTAGGTTTGTTGTAATCAAAACTTTAACTTAATGCAAAAATATGGATCCAATTAGCTTACTCCTAGCCATCCCCTTGATCAGGATGATGTCTAGAATAATAGGTCACCACAACCTTAGAAGAAGAAGTTATCACCTATTCACCACAGCCCAAGCATCAACATTGCTAATTTCCTGTGTAGCATCATTGTGCATTACCTATCTACCTCCATTATCACTTCCTTGGGTACCTGTATTATAATCCATCTTATGGAAATGAATTTGACAACTATTAATCAATTTATTTAGTTCATCAATCTCCCTCAGGTTCAAAAAGGTTTCGAAAGAATTAATGTAGTGTGCAGCTTGGACATCATCTTTGAAGATAAGTAGAGAACCTTCTCAAGGCATCATCATAAACCTATTCTTGGGAATGTATAGCAGCATCAATACATGTGACATAATTAGAAATTCTATGAGTTTAAGATTATTATCGACATAAACTCAATAGGTCTTCTTTTCTCCTTTTGAAAAAGATCCCTATTTCTATCCTTCCAAAGTATCCATAGTATCTTACAAGTAAGAATGGACCAAAATCTATTAAGTTTGGATTCAAAAGAGTCCACATAACTATAAAGAATTGCACACCAAGACAACCCTGACTTGACGTTCCACACAATAGGGGAGCCAAGGAAAATTGCCCATACTTTACGAGCATAAACACAATCAAAGAAAAGATGTTCAAAACTATCAACCACATTACACATACCACACATTATAGACTCAATGCTCACAAAGGACAAGACTTTACCCACGAAAAATTTCTTAAGGAGTAACAACCATTTCAAACAAACCTTTTTTTTTGTTTTAGAGGGGACAAGTCAAAAGAAATCAAAAATAAATTGCCAATATGAAAAAGGATAATCAAACCCTAGCTCTGGATCATTTGATTGAAAATATAGGATTCATTTTTAAGAAATCCCTAAATATGTTTAGTAGAGGTATCCAATAACAAAGTGGCATCATTCCATTTACATTGTTTCAAAAAATTAGTAACATGCACAATTTTCCCCATCGAAGCTCCATGAAATACCTTAGAAATGAAGGTATAAGTTTTCTTTTGAGATAATGGAATACCATACTTTAGAGAAAGCTCCTCCCATGTCCCTAACTGACCATCAAACAATAGATTATCAATCTTGGAAATACCTTTGGAGTTCCATATTTTTGCTGAGCAACTTTGAGTTAATTGCAATGATTTATTCTTTAAGCATAGTCCACACCAGATTGACAAGTTACCAATAGAATATCAAGGCTAACCTCCAACAACACTATGGGTGGAGATAAATCCCCTGACCTGAGGCCAAGCCTTCCAAAAGGATGAGAAAATGTAAGAACCAAAAAGTTTCATTTTGAAACCACTCATGATGATGTCACACAAGAGGATATCTTTCCATTATTTTCTATTTTTAATAACAATTCTCTCAATATTGTTCCTAATGAGAACTTTCCATAGCTCATTACCCAAGAGAGCCTTGTAAATCTATTTAGATGTGAGACTAATACCATGTGCCTTGATATCCTTGAGGCCAAGGCCTCCATACTTTTTAGGCCTACAACACCATTCCCAACTAACATAGTGTCTCTTCTTGTTAATCATATGTGATTTATTGACTCCAACCACTAAATAATCATTCCAAGGCTCTAAACACGTCATATGAGGTCTGACTCTAAAAATTCCACTAGTTGGAACAATCATCCATTCACCCTTTATCAGAACCCATGGTTACCTGTGCAAAATAAGCCTAATACAAAGAGATATTAGGCTAGGTCAACACCCAATTGGCTTCTAGCACCTTCCCCTACACCATAAAACTCATGAAACATAAATAAATTCAAAAACCCTCAATTCCAGCTATTTATCAACTAGATCAAACCTATAAATATTCAACACATGAAAACATGATTAATAAAAAGGGAAAGACACCTAGTACACAGTCCCCGTTATTTATTAAGATATAAAATGTCAAGGAAAGAGAGAAAGCCTCAAAAAATTAATGCTATAGTAGGTACCCCTGGTCAAATGTCAACTGGGCGTACGGTATTGTTCTTAGAAAATTAAAACTTCTATAAATAATACAGAGTATTTCCTTGCCTATTGAACCTAAGTCTAATATTTCAAACCTCTTTTTCTTATAAGTTCCCAACATTTTATAGAATAACCCTAGGTCGATATGATCAAATAAAGGTTTACAATTTGTTACAATTGGTCTATTTTCCAAAACATATGGCATGGATTACATGATTCCCTGGGCTACAGATGAATATATGTTTGTGATTGGCTAGTCACAACATGCTTGCCAACTAGACTCAAAAGAAAGAATCATTGTAGTTAATCAAAGATGATCATGATTTCATGGGCCAATTCAAAAGGTGTGAATGGAAGAACTTTATCAAATTTCGTTGGTCATGAGAGCTCACTCATGGGAGAATATTTCTAAAATCTACATTGGTGTGTATTTTGAGTGCGGGTGTCTTGCAGGACATGTGGTGCTCGATGGCATAAATTTTAGGGAAGGTATCCTTCGAGAAGGGGCTTAAAAATCTAACAGGTTGACACATATTAGCTCCTATCAAGAAAATTATTATTGTGTGCGTGCGCGCGATCTTGTGGCCAGAATATTGAGGCCAGAGTTGTAGAAGGAATCTATATTTTTGGAAAGTTTCAGGGGATATCCACATGTCAGGAATGAACCTTAGAACCTTTGGAAATACCGACTAGAGAATTATCCATGGAGTTAGAGATTTGACTCACTTTGGATCTCTTAGATTGGTTATCTTTAGTGATTTGTTGGTTAAATGACCAACAAGATGGAAATACCTACAAGAGAGTTAAGTTAAAGATTTCCTAGGAGAAGGAAGCAAAACATTAAAATAGAAAGCATGGATCAAACCAGAGGCCCCAAGGTATGGAAAAAAATTATGAGGGAGAATCACAGAAGAGAAAAAAATGAATAAAATCATATAAGGGTTAGCCAAGAGTATCCATTAATCATGTTCAAAATTCAACCAAACCATATAAAAAAAATTTATAGTCCTAGAGGAATGGGGTACATCCTAGTTTTGAGAGAAAGTGGTTGCATTCAATATGGCTTCGTAATGAAACATTATATTCAATAAATCATGGTTGATAAGAAAATTAAAATAAGAATTAGATGAAGATGGTCAAAAGATGAAATAAGAACATCAACAAATTAATGTGTGTGCAAGGAGTTAATCCTTCTTGTTACTAAGATAATGAAATGGTTTTCGCCTATCCTCTAGACTACATAGGTGATATTTATTCCATAGCCAACCGGATCGAGCATGTCTACCAATCATGCATTCATAGCCCTGACAAGGTTATCACCTTGAAAATGATTAACATTTCTCTATTTCATGTCAGGTATCCATAGCCCTGATAGAGTTGCTAATATAACCTGAATTTTTTGTACTTTTTACATTTTCCTTTTATTTTCTTTGGAATATAGCCAAGATAAATGATTTTTGTAATGCTAACTCTAAACCCTAACCCTAACCAAAATCCCAACCATAAATAAAATTCCAGGGATGATATAAATCGTAAGACTAACCATAATCATAATCCTAAAATCTAAACCTCAATCCTCATGCTAAACCCTAATCCCAAGCATAAAACCTTATCCTAACAATAATAGTTACCACAATGTGAACCATAAATGTAATCATAATCCTAACTATAATCTTGATCATAAACCCTAAACCCTTATCCTAACCCTAATCCTAAATCTTGATCCTAATCAAAACCCTAACTCTAACCATAATGTAAACCTTAACCCTAAAAAATTCCTAATCCCTGTTAGAATAGTCCCAAAGGATAACTGAGAGGGGGGGGGTGAATCAGTTATCAGCTACTTTAATTATTTTCTTTACTTAGATATAAATTAACATAAAGAAAATGCACATTCAGATAACACAATAGAGAACACAATAGAGAACACAACAATTTTGGTTACGGGGAAACCAAATAGGTAAAAACCCCGGTGGGAATTAGCACCCACAAAGAACTGTACTTGAGTATAATTATCCCTATTAAGAGATCTTGAAACCCTGTTACGAGTTGTTCTTTATAATGCAATAAGTACAGAGACCTAGTTAAAGGTCAAACCCTGTTAGAAGTCTTTTACAAGTAACCCTATTAGGGGTGAGGACTCACTGTCCAAAAGCTCACTGCTAAAATTATGAAGGTTGCAACCTTCAGTAGAATAGATATACACTATATATGATAGATGAATTATTTGAGTAGACCTTTTGTCTTGATCAGTTCCATTGTATTGTATACTTCCACTTCTTCTTCACACAGATCTTTTCTTGATGAATGAAATGTCTCTACTGTCCCAAAACAATATACTTTTTGTTCTTTACTTTTTCTGTCTTTATTCTTCTCATTCACACTTGGCGTTCATCAAATGAACTACTATAAGTATCTTCTCCAAAGGATATGATATTCATCAGATCTAGGAGTCCCTTCAATACTACTTTAGTCGGCCACACCATCCACGCAACCTGATTAGAAACACACAAGTCAGACTAAATTGACATTACGCTTCACAAAGTCGGCTCCACCAAATTAACTCCAACTTCACAGTTCTGATAGAACATGTTTGGAGCCTTTAGGTAATTATATTTAAGTCATAGCTAAACATGAATACAAACAAGCATATCCCAAAGATAGGTGCAACTTATGAAATAATGTAATTATGTCATCTCTTCATAGATAGTCTTCAATCTATGTAACTAGCATAACTGATTAGCATAACTCAATTGAAACTTCATATCTGACCCGACGTGAATGCACATGGCATCTAGAACATGTATACATCATGGAAATGAACACACATAGCTCCAGGACATATGTACTAATAATTGCATATAGAACACTGTTGTATATTATATGTTGTCATCAATGACAAACATACAATCAATTATTTGCATAGAAGAAAATCTCCAACAATCTCCCCCTTTGACGTTGATGGAAACATATGATATCATCAACTCAAAGTGTCTTCCTTATTTTTACAATCTTCTCAATATCCTCATCAAAAGTTCCTCTTCACTGCTGCTACTCTGTATACCCCCCCAGAGTATATGCTCCCCCTTACTAATACTCCCCCTTTGACATAAATGACAAAGGGTGTTAAACACCATTAAGCAGAGGTACTACTCTAGAAGCAGAGTAGTCAACCATTCATCAGTCACCAAGGACTGATGTTTTTGCTGCAAATTCTAATCAGACTCAGGAAAGGGAATTACTCCAAACTTCTCCCTGAGATACTCGTAAGTATCTTTTGATAATGGCTTTGTAAATATATCTGCTAATTGTTCTTTAGTGCTTACACAATCCAACTTTACTTCTTTTTCTGCAACTTTTTCTCTTAGAAAATGGTATTTGATCTTAATGTGTTTTGTCTTTGCATTCATCACAAGGTTCTTTAACATATTGATAGTACTAGTGTTGTAACAGTGAATAAAAATAGGATAATCAATCTGAATACAAAAGTATTAAATCATCTGTTTGATCCAAACCATTGTTGAACAATTCAATGCTACTGTAACATATTCAGCTTCTACTATTGACTGAGAGATACAATTATGTTTTTTACTTGTCCAAGTGACCAATCTGTCTCCAAGAAATACTGCTCCTCCTAATGTACTCTTTCTATCATCAACACAACCGTCCCAATCTGCATCTGTATACACATGAAGTTGTATATTCTCTGAGTTAGGATACCATAAACCATAGTTGATAGTCCGTTTTAAGTATCTGAATATTCTTTTTATTTCCATTAGGTGATTTTGCTTGGGTTCAGCTGCAAATCTTCCAACAATGCCAACTGCATTAGAAATATCAGGTCTAGATTGCGTAAGATATATGATTTTTCCAATCAGACTTGTATAGGGTCTTTTCAACTGTTGTGGAATCATAATATTTAGAAATCTTGCTTCCTGTTATCATGGGAGTGCTTACTATTTTTCAATCTTCCATCTTGAAAGTCTTCAATATCTCCTTTACATACTTAGACTAATTTATGAATATGCCTTTGTCTATTTTTGTTACATTCAATCCAAGAAAGTATTTGATAGGTCCAATCATGCTCATTTCAAATTCACTTTTCATTTCTTTGGCAAATTCAGCACTAAGTTTGTCATTACCTCCAAAGATAATATCATCAACAAAAATAGAAATGAGTAGTAGTCCTTCATCTGTCTCTCTTATGAACAAATTATAGTTTGTTGCTCCTTTTCTGAATCCTATCTTTGTTAAGTAACCATCAAGTCTCTCATACCAAGCTCTTGGGGCCTATTTAAGTCCATAAAGTGCTTTCTTTAATCTGCATACCATGTCTGGTTTATCTGAAAGTTTGAATCCTTCAGGATGCTCTATGTAGACTTCTTCCTTTAAGTCACCATTCAGAAAAGATGACTTGACATCCATTTGGTATACCTTAAAGTTCTTGAATGTTGCATAGGCCAAAAACAACTTGATAGCTTCAAGTCTGCTCAGAGGGGAAAATGTATCAGTGTAATCTACACCTTCTCTCTGTGCATATCCTTTACACACTAATATTTCCTTGTTTCTTACTATTGTGCCTTCTTCATTCATTTTGTGCTTGAATATCCACTTTGTTCTGATCACATTCTTGTCGTGAGGTCTAGGGACCAGTTCCCGTGTTTCATTCTTGATTATTTGATCTAATTCTTCTTGCATGACAGTTTGCCAATCTGAATCTTTGCACGCATCTTCAACACTTAAGGATTCAATCTCTGAAAGTAAGCATACCTATTCATCAGTAGTTGAAACTTTTTCTCAAGATCTTGTCAAGACTTTTGCGCTTTGATCTCCAATGATATATTCTTTAGAGTGGTATTTGGATGTGTATTTTGAGTTCTTAGGAGTGATACTTTCATCTATAATATGTGATTCTTCTTCACTTGGTTCAAGATTTTTACATGAAACATCAATATAGTCTAACATTTCTTCAATAATTGTGTCCTTATTGATGCGTCTGGGCTCATCTTCAATCATGGGAGCATAGTCATAATATATTTCTTGAAACATAAACTTCTCATCAATCTTCACATGAGTACTTTCAATTATCTTATTTAATATTAGATTAAAACATCTATAGGCTTTTCTTTTAGTAGAGTAACCAAGAAAAATACATTTTCCGTGTCTAGCATCAAACTTGCCAATGCTATCATCTCTCTTGATGTAGAACTTGATTCCAAAGATTCTAAAGTATTTTACAGTAGGTACATTACCAAACCAAAGTTCATAGGGTGTCTTGTCTGTGCTTGGCCTTAATTGTATTCTATTGATAGTATAGACAGTTGTATTGACCGCATCTCTCCAATAAGTAAGAGCAACCTTTCCTTCAATCATGATAGTGCGCGCTGTGTCAAGTATTATTATGTTCCTTCTTTCTGCAATCCCATTCTACTGAGGGGTTCTAGGGGCACTTAACTGTCTCTTGATTCCATGTTCTTCAAAGTAATCATAAAACTGGTCAGAGGTGAATTATCCTCCTCTATCAGATCTTAGACATTTCATCTTTAGTCTAGATTCATTCTCAACCTTAGCTTTGAACACTTTGAACTTCTCAAAATCTTTAGATTTATCTTTTAAGAATGCAACCCACATAATTCTTGAGAAATCACCAACAAACAAAATGAAATACCTTTCTCCATAGTAATATCTTGTTTGAGTAGGTCCACATAGGTCTGTATGTATCAGATCTAATTTGTTTTCTGCAAAGTCTTGTTTGCTCCTCAATGAGCTCCTCACATTGTTCCCCATCACACATTCCCTACACATGGTGTCAACTGGTCTTGCAATACTTGGAAGGTCTCTCAATGCCTTTACATTACTTATCTTGACTATGTTGTCAAAATTAATATGACAAAGTCTCTTGTGCCATAGCCAACTATCATCCACTTTTGCAACAAAACAACTTACTTATGAATTGAGCTGAAAGACATTACCTTTGGTTTTTGAGCTTGATGCAATCATGTCTCCTTCTTTTTTGTTAATGATGCATTAGTTTTTTTTTAATTCCAACTTATATCATTTATCAAGAAACTGTTCAACACTTAGTAAGTTATTATGTAAACCGTCAACATAAAGAACATCATCTATCTTATTCTTTCCATCTAAGGTGATAGAACCTCTGCCTATGATAGGTTTGGGATTTTTATCTCCAAATATAACCATGCCACCTTTGTATTTGTCCAAATGTACAAATCTATCTTTGTCTCATGTCATGTGGTGTGAAGATCCACTATCAATGATCCATTTAGTTCTAATGTCAGGTTTTGAAACTAATGCTAGCTCTTGTGCTTTTTATTCATCTTCTTTGTCCATTTCTTCAAGCATCTTTTCAATGCCTTTAATGGCAATGAAATGAATTTCATCTTCTCCTGAATCATCATCGGTTACACCATCCTCACCATGATAACATTCCTTAGTGTACTTGGGCTTGTAACCTAATCTGAACTTCTTGACTCTTGTAGGACACTTGGATGCAAAGTGACCAACTTTGTTGCATGAAAAACATTTGAATGGTAGCTATTCTTCATATTTCCATTTACCTTTCCTTTCCTTCTTGGAAATCATAGAAATGATTTCTTCTAGTTCTATATCCACTTCTTCATTATTACTAGAGCTTCTTATGGATTTCTTGTTGTGGACTAAGGCTTTGAAAGTTGTCTCACTTTTCCAGATTCAGTCTTCAATCTTGATATCTCAAATGCAGATATTTTGTTGATCAAAGTCTCTCTCTTGAAGTCTTTTTAAAATTGCATAGTCTCATCTAAGATATTGATCTTGCTCTCATAGTCTGCTATTATTGTGGTCATTAATTTGTCCATTATATCATCCTCTGAGTTCTCCACTATTGTTCATGATACCTAAAACTACTTCATTAATTCTCTGATTGTAGGATCTGATGTTTTCTTGAGGTAGCATCTCTAAGTTATTGTACCTTTTCTTCCATGTCTTTCTACATGCATTCTTTTATTGGATGTCTCCTTCAAACATATCTTCTAAGTATTTCCAAATAGAGTATGCTTTATCCGCCTTCTTGATCTCAGAAAATTCACTGTTGAATAGGGCACTGATTAGGGCTTCTTTGGCGACTGCATTATGAGTGAACACTTCCTTTTGTTTAATTGTAGAGTCTTCTTCTACAAGGTCTTTCAAGGTGGGAACTTCAATTGCTTGGGTGCCAATCTCATAGATCTCAAATCCAACACACTGAAGATGTGTTATCATTTTTTTCTTCCATTCAGGATAGTTTTCTCCATCAAACTTAGTACTCTCTTTCCTGAAGTATGCCATCTGATCTACCTTAACCTGTTAGGCTTTCTCTCCAAGGCACTTGGCTCTGATACCAATTGTTAAAATAGTCACAAAGGATAACTGAGAGGGGGGGGAGTGAATTAGTTATCAACTACTTTAATTCTTTTCTTTACTTAGATATCAATTAACATAAACTAAATGCACATTCAGATAACACAATAGAGAGCACAACAATTTTGATTATGGGGAAACCAAATAGGTAAAAACCCCAGTGGGAATTAGCACCCACAAAGAACTATACTTGAGTATAATTATCCCTGTTAAGAGATCTTACAACCCTGTTAGGAGTTGTTCTTTACAATGCAATAAGTACAGAAACCTGGGTAAAGTCAGACCCTGTTAGGAGTCTTTTACAAGTAACCCTGTTATGGGTGAGGACTCACTGTCCAAAAGCTCACTGCTAAAATTATGAAGGTTGCAACCTTCAGTAGAATAGATATACACTATATATGATAGATGAACTATTTGAGTAGACCTTCTGTCTTGATCAGTTCTAGTGTATTGTATACTTCCAATTCTTCTTCACATAGATCTTTTCTTGATGAATGAAATGTCTCTACTGTCCCAAAACAACAGACTTTTTGTTCTGTACTTTTTCTATCTTTATTCTTCTCATTCACACTTGGCGTTCATCAAATGAACTACTATAAGTATCTTCTCCAAAGGATATGATATTCAACGAATCTAGGAGTCCCTTCAATACTTCTTTATTCGGTCACACCATCCACGCAACCTGATTAGAAACACACAACTCAGACTAAATTGACGCGATGCTTCACAAAGTCGGCTCCACCAAATTAACTCCAACTTCACAGTTATGATAGAACATGTTTGGAGCCTTTAGATAATTATATTTAACTCATAACTAAACATGAATACAAACATGCATATCCCAAAGATAGGCGCAACTTAATAAATAATGTAATTATGTCATCTCTTCACAGATAGTCTTCAATCTCTGTAACTAGCATAACTGATTAGCATAACTCAACTAAAACTTCATATCTGACTCGACGTGAATGCACATAGCATCTAGAACATGTATACATCATGGAAATGAACACACATAGCTCCAGGACATATGTACTAATAATTTCATATAGAACACTGTTGTATATTATATGTTGTCATCAATGACAAACATACAATCAATTATTTGCATAGAAGAAAATCTCCAACAATCTCCCCCTTTGACGTTGATGGCAACATACGATATCATCAACTCAAAGTGTCTTCCTTATTTTTACAATCTTCTCAATATCCTCATCAAAAGTTCCTCTTCACTGCTGCTACTTTGTATACCCCCTAGAGTATATGCTCCCCCTTACTAATACTCCCCCTTTGACATAAATGACAAAGGGTGTTAAACACCATTAAGCAGAGCTACTACTATAGAAGCAGAGTAGTCAACCGTTCATCATTCACCAAGGACTGATGTTTTTGCTGCAAATTCTAATCAGACTCAGGAAAGGGAAGTACTCCAAACTTCTCCCTGAGATACTCGTAAGTATCTTTTGATAATGGCTTTGTAAATATATCTGCTAATTATTCTTTAGTGCTTACACAATCCAACTTTACTTCTCTGTCTGCAACTTTTTCTCTTAGAAAATGGTATTTGATCTTAATGTGTTTTATCTTTGCATTCATCACAAGGATCTTTAACATATTGATAGTACTAGTGTTGTCATAGTGAATAACAATAGGATAATCAACTTGAATACCAAATTCTTAAATCATCTGTTTGATCCAAACCATTGTTGAACAATTCAATGTTGCTGCAACATATTCAGCTTCTACTGTTGACTAAGAGATACAATTTTTTTTTTTACTTGTCCAAGTGACCAATCTGTCTCCAAGAAATACTGCTCCTCCTAATGTACTCTTTCTGTCATCAACACAACCTTCCCAATCTGCATCTGTATGCACATGAAGTTGTATATTATCTGAGTTAGGATACCATAAACCATAGTCGATAGTCCCTTTAAAGTATCTGAACATTCTTTTTATTTCCATTAGGTGATTTTTCTTGGGTTCAACTGCAAATCTTCCAACAATGCCAACTGCATTAAAAATATCAGGTCTAGATTGAGTAAGATATATGAGTTTTCCACTCAGACTTGTATAGGGTCTTTTCAACTGTTGTGGAATCATAATATTTAGAAATCTTGCTTCCTGTTATCATGGGAGTGCTTACTAGTTTGCAATCTTCCATCTTTAAAGTCTTCAATATCACCTTTACATACTTAGACTGATTTATGAATATGCCTTTGTCTATTTTTTTTACATTCAATCCAAGAAAGTATTTGATAGGTCCAATCATGCTCATTTCAAATTCACTTTTCATTTCTTTGGCAAATTCAGCACTAAGTTTGTCTTTACCTCCAAAGATAATATCATCAACAAAAATAGCAACGAGTAGTAGTCCTTCATCTATCTCTCTTATGAATAAATTACAGTCTGCTACTCCTTTTCTGAATCCTATCTTTGTTAAGTAGCCATCAAGTCTCTCATACCAAGCTCTTGGGGCCTATTTAAGTCCATAAAGTGCTTTCTTTAATCTGCATACCATGTATGTTTTATCTGAAAGTTTGAATCCTTCAGGCTGCTCTATGTAGAATTCTTCCTTTAAGTCACCATTCAGAAAAGATGTCTTGACATCCATTTGGTATACCTTAAAGTTCTTGAATGTTGCATAGGCCAAAAATAACTTGATAGCTTCAAGTCTGCTCACAAGGGAAAATGTATCAGTGTAATCTACACCTTCTCTCGGCGCATATCCTTTACACACTAATATTGCCTTGTTTCTTACTATTGTGCCTTCTTCATTCATTTTGTGCTTGAATATCCACTTTGTTCTGATCACATTCTTGTCATGAGGTATAGGGACCAGTTCCCATGTTTCATTCTTGATTATTTGATCTAATTCTTCTTGCATGACACTTTTCCAATCTAAATCTTTGCACGCCTCTTCAACACTTAAGGATTCAATCTCTGAAAGTAATCATACCTCTTCATCAGTAGTTGAAACTTTTTCTCAAGATCTTGTCAAGACTTTTGCGCTCTGATCTCCAATGATATCTTCTTTAGAGTGGTATTTGGATGTGTATTTTGAGTTCTTAGGAGTGATAATTTCATCTGTAATCTGTGATTCTTCTTCACTTGGTTCAAGATTGTTACATGAAACATCAATACAGTCTAACATTTCTTCAATAACTGTGTCCTTATTGATGCGTTTGGGCTCATCTTCAATCATGGGAGCATAGTCATAATATCTTTCTTGAATCATAAACTTCTCATCAATCTTCACATGAGTACTTTCAATTATCTTCTTTAATCTTAGATTAAAACATCTATAGGCTTTGCTTTTAGTAGAGTAACCAAGAAAAATACATTTGTCGTGTCTAGCATCAAACTTGCCAATGCTATCATCTCTCTTGATGTAGAACTTGATTCCAAAGATTCTAAAGTATTTTACAGTAGGTACATTACCAAACCAAAGTTCATAGGGTGTCTTGTCTGTGCTTGGCCTTAATTGTATTCTATTGATAGTATATACATCTGTATTGACCGTATCTCTCCAATAAGTAAGAGAAACCTTTCCTTCAATCATGATAGTGCACGCTGTGTCAAGTATTATTTTGTTCCTTCTTTCTGCAATCCCATTCTGCTGAGGGGTTCTAGGTGCACTTAACTGTCTCTTGATTCCATGTTCTTCACAGTAATCATAAAACTGGTTAGAGTTGAATTCTCCTCCTCTATCAGATCTTAGACATTTCATCTTTAGTCCAGATTCATTCTCAACCTTAGCTTTGAACACTTTGAACTTCTCAAAAGCTTTAGATTTATCTTTTAAGAATGCAACCCACATCATTCTTGAGAAATCACCAACAAACAAAATGAAATACCTTTCTCCGTAGTAAGATCTTTTTAGAGTAGGTACACATAGGTATGTATGTATCAGATCTAATTTGTTTTCTGCAAAGTCTTGTTTGCTCCTCAATGGGCTCCTCACATTGTTCCCCACCACACATTCCCTACACATGGTGTCAACTGGTCTTGCAATACTTGGAAGGTCTCTCAATACCTTTACATTACTTATCTTGACTATGTTGTCAAAATTGATATGACAAAGTCTCTTGTGCCATAGCCAACTGTCATCCACTTTTGCAACAAAACAACTTACTTCTGAATTGAGCTGAAAGACATTA
>MU223982.1:140839-182209 GCA_018584345.1 Thuja plicata | reverse complement strand
TATATATACACTATGTTAAATGATTAGATGATTTAAAAGATGTTATTCCAAACATACATGTTTCATGTTTATATGATCTTGTTTTATTGTTTACCCTATGGACAATCTTTTCATCTATTGAGCATGTAGATATGGATAACTCGTCCCAAACTGCAGGTCTACGATCAATGCATACATATAAAATGAAGAAGGATTAGATGCATGTAGATATGGATAACTCGTTTATCCCAAATTGCAGGTCTACGATCAATGCATACATATAAAATGAAGAAGGATTAGATTCAGTATGAAATCGATTTCTAGTTGTTGACTATTCAATCATGTCAAGTCAATTAAAATGACATGGTCTTTTCTGAAAATTCTAGTATGGTACGTGCGATTTGATGGACCCTTTCTACATTAATACCTAATTATTACTTGTTAGGAAATTTTTGTAATCACTGAGTTTGAAAGGAAAGAAATGCATGAATTTAATTTTTCACATAATAAAAATCTAAAAAGTCAATTCAAAGAATCGGAAGCCAATAATTTAGTAACACGATCCTCAAAATTTCACTACAATATCATAGCACGATGTTATATAGCTGGATTCTTATGCAAGAGATAATAAGAATTGTGGAAGAGTACATTCTTTGCCTCCTAAAATCGCCCAACTCATAAGTAGAATTTAAGGCAATATTCCTTTCAAATTCCCTCTGCTATATTTCCCTCTTCCTAGCATCGATATACGGAAAATCTCTCTTGCTCTCATAGCTATAACCAGTCATGATACTAATTCTTGGCAAATAGAGGAATAGACGTTATGAGCGTGATGACATAAAAGAGAATTACACCTTATTCAAGCTGATGTATTTCCCAAGTTCACGCTTGATATTATAGTTTTTCTTTCATAAATTCATTTGTTATGTTATTATTACGCTTTTATTATTCAAATATTTCGATTTAAACAAATCATTAATTTGTAATGCATATATATGATAAGATAAAGATAATATTGAAAGGGGGTTGTGACATTGAAGATGCAAATGATAAAATTTGAATTTTGAATGAATATTAGAAATTGATTGAGATTAATGGAGAATTTTAGCTAATAATAATTAGTCATTTTTATTCATTTATTTTCATAGATGATTTTTGTACAAGGTAAAAATGAAGGGATTATGGAAGAGTTATGATGGAATATGACTAAATAATTAAACTTTATTATTGTTTGTGGAGAAGTGAAAATATATTTATTTATATATTTTTAAATAAATAGATGAACATTCGACTGTTTTATTCAATAATATTAATTATTTAATTAATTTGTCATAGCAAATGAATAAGAGAATTAGAATGAAACAAAGAAATGTAGACATGGTATTAGGATATGATGTTAGGATGTGGTGAATGTTACATGTTTACAAAACCAAATGCATAAAAGACCACAACCATGAATAGACATGAAAAATATAACACACAAAGAGCCCAACAATATGGACGTAAATAAACGATAAATAAAGATAAATCTAAACATAATTACAGAGCTTTAATAAAATGTATCTTCTACTTGCAAATAAATCCTCATGCATAACATTTGAGTCTTTTGTGTGCTTGCACAATTTTCATTTGGATATAGTAAGATAGTACAAACTATGACACAAACCATATGCAAGAGAAATTATAAATATATATTAATTTTATGAATTGGTAACGAAATAATTTGTACATAATATGCACACATCTAAACATTAGAAGTAATTTAATCTTTTTTTTAATATTTCTGATTAGGTAGGCGAGGATTTTAAAAGGGCACTAGTCCCTTTTAAAAAGAAAGAAAAAATATTCAACCTAATAGAACAAAGCACAACATCCTAAATAGAAAATAGCATTGCTCTAGAAAGAACACAATAATAGGTTTTAATAAGGCTCCCAAAACCTTTATGGGTTTTAATAAGGCACCCAAAACCTTCACTTCCAAGGACAAATAATCTGAAAGATAGAACAAGGATGAAACTCAAGCCATCAAAACAAAAACAACTCTCAATTAATGAGGTACAAATAGGGGAGGGATTTATCCACGGTTCCCCAAACCTTCAATATAGGTTCGGAATTGGCACTCATAAGTAATGAGCTAATTTTGGCATGGAAATCCCAACAGCAAAATAACTCTTCACCAAAAAAAAACTCCCCTCCACCTCAATAAGAGCAGTAGAGAAGAAGACAACTAGAAGGGTGAACCATACAAGCTTCAGTCCAGTCCCTAAGAAACTAGTGTCAACAGAATACCACAGAGAAACCACCATCCTCCTTTGAGAAGAAAATCCCCACCTCAATAAGAGATGCCTCTACCTTAATAATGAACAAGAAAGAGAGTATCATGAGAAAAATATGACATTGCCACAACATAGCCGCCATTAGAAAGCCAACCTCTATAGGGGTAGGCTTCGCCTCCATGGAAGCTAGACTAGAAGTAGCTAAACCAAGAGTCCAAGAAGCCCAAAAACAATAGGAACAATAAAATACCCAACAAAGACACACTCTAAAAAAAAAAAACCAAGGCTAGGTTGGGCCCTTGAAAACTACTAGCACTTTCTTGGCCACCAAGAAGAACAGAACCAACAACAACATCACCTCCAAACAAGAATATCAGAATATCTAACAAAAAATCATGGGGTTTATGCAAGATACCCATAGAAGAAAACTATTCAAAAGGAAAATCTAAAGTAGCCATAAGAGCCTCAAAATATAGGAGAAACACAGACTTCGTTGCCACAAACCTCACAAAGAGCATAATCATAAAAGATTCCCAAGACTACTCACCATTAGAAACCTTCAAAATCTCCAAGCCTGGAGGGGTAAAAACCCCCTAAAGATGCCTCCATAGACCAAGCTAAAAATATAATCCATTTCTCAAAGGATCCAAACATGGGAGCCACCATCAGTAACATTTTTTAACAAGGCCAAGGATAGGCTAGAGAACCCCAAAAAATCAAGGGGAATATAAACAAGAACCCTTGCCTCCATCGAACATATCCAACAACACACACACATACCTCTTTCAAAGGCCTCTGTCTCAGAGAATAAGAGTCCCCAAGAAACCTCGAATAGTATCCAACAATAAAATGAGAAAATAATCTTCCCAAGAGAGTAAAAAAGACCCACATCAAATGGGTGCGAGAAGGAGCAGAATCAAAATGCCTCATCCACCTCAAAGTAGCATTAGCAGAAACAATATTAACAATATCTCCACTACCATCCCCTCTAATCCCTCGACACACCAAATCCAAAGCATGGGAAAGTAACTTTGCCTTCCACTAGCCCAACCCGAGGGAAATATTCTAAAGAGGAGAGGATTTTAGTTATGTATTCATAGACTCTCCCATCTATCTTCCAGATATAAGCCCCACAAACCATCGCTAAAAAATCTAGGAGGGAGCTAAAACTACAAAAAACTTGGTAGAATCACCATCTACGAATTCCATCATGTATTGGAAGGACGCCCTAAGAACCCGAACATCAAACACCACACAACCATAAGAAGAGGAGGCCCATAGCACATTCTTCCCTTCGCAAACACAAAGAGTAGCACAAACAAGAATATATTCCATCCGCCAATCAAGCAACCACATAGAAGAAAGAAAGTCACCTCAAATAACATCAATATGCCCATCAAATGAAGATTCACCATCACCCTCATCTAGTTCATCCTCATCCTTTTGAGAACCTTCTACACTAAAAAACCTATATCCCCTCCATCTTAGACATGGTTTTTTTTCCCAAACTTTTGTTATATTGCATATGATTAATTTTACATTTTAATTTTTTAAACCAAACTTAAACAAAAACACTTATTTCATAAAATAATCACAGAATATACATACATATAAACATTAAAAAAGAATTTGATTCTTTCTTATCTAATATTTGATTTATCTTTTTTTTTTTTAATTCAAAATTTTAAAAAAAAATACTAACAAAATTAATACAAATGATCAACGAATTTGAAATAAATTATACTGAAAAAATAAATGATTCTTTATCTCAACTTTTAAAAAACTTAACTTTTTTAAGATGTCCATTACCATGCTACATTATGAGCATTACACGCATCTAATTAATAATCATTGGTTAAATTGTATGATATGGAAATGACCCTAATATCTGAAATCTGATGTACATGTTTTGTCTAACTAATATCAACAATACTCTTCACAGGTAAATCATAATATATTATTTTAATATTGAATTATGTGACAACTGTTTATGGACTGTATATTTATACATCCTAAAATACTTTGAAAGATAACAAGGACATTTTTTAGGAAAGCAAAATAGTACACTTAATAAAGTTTCAATTTTATAAAAAGAAATTGCAATACAACTAGTAAAAGTTATTATAACATTTTTTTATTAAATTAAATTGTAATTATATACAACACATATTTTATACCAAAGAAAGAAGTTTTAAAGAATGTATACAAGAGAGCTAATAAAATAATTATACAATCAATATTATCAAAATGTTGTATAAGAAAACAAAAAGGAATCAATAAAAAATAATATATTATTGTTTATTAAATTAAATTACAATTATTTATAAATCATACTTCCATATCAGAGAAATAGACTGAAAAAATTAAGAACATAAGAATTTAGAATGCTGTCAATTTAAAAATGACAAACAAATATTAGACTACTGTGGTCCTGAGAGATATTATCAATGTGATTTTTGACAGCATTAATGCCCATTGGGCAACTTTTATTGACTTTGGGGGAGCCTCTCTTCCTTTCTTGACTGTGCAATCCCATATCAAATATATGGTTGTGTATATTTATGTTTGTAGTTGATAGTTGTAGATCTTTAAAATTATGGTTGTAATATTGGTGAATATGGTTGAACACCATAATGTAACCTCTCTTTCAATTTTCTATATAATGGATGCCCTTGCTCTTATTTCTCTAAGGCAATTTGGGCTTTTGCATATTTCTTTGTTTTATGATCAGCAGATCATTGATTGAGTTGCCTTCATTTGGTATCAGAGCCAAGTAGAGAAATTTGTCTTTCATTGCAGGTGATCTGGAAGAGATCAAAGAGAAAGTTAAAGATAGCAAGCTGAAGATTGGAGAGAATCTTGGAAATCAGCCACTTTAGAGATTTTCAAGATCAAATATCAACATATTTGATTGCAACTGGTTTATTTTCTGCAAGCTTGAGTTTTAAAGGAGGTTTCCGTATGGAGGTATTTGCAACTTCAAAGGATGTTATTGCAATTTTTTTCCCTTTCTTTGCAGCCAGAAGTTAGAGAAGGTTTTTGAAATTTTTTTAAAGAAAACTTGCCTTTTTACAATGATAAATTCTTCTTTTAGCTTTTATTTAAGCTTCAATTCTATTTTATTCTTTCAAAAATCTTTAAAACTCTTTTGTGGAAACATGAGTTTTTAAGAAGGAAATGATATATTGAAGTTTTTTGTGAGTGATAAAGCTTTTCCTTGTAATTTGGGAAATAATATTTTTATAATTAAGTGCATTATCGGTGGTAATTGACACTTATTTCTCAAATAAAATAATAAGAAAAAGAGAGGTTTTTGTGGGTGGGTCCCATTTGTAGGGACGAGGAGAGTATTCATTTGCAGAGATCTCTCTTGAATTTTGTGTTGAGCTCTTGGGTCACTGTGCATTTTTTATGACAAATATGGCAAGCGATGTAATGTCTAATGTGTTGATTCTCGTCTTTGAAGGAGACAATTTTACATATTGGTGTACTCAGATGCAAACTCTACTCAAATCTAAGGATTTGTGGGAAATTCTTCAAAATGGATATGTTGAGATAGCATATGTAAATGCATTAAATAACCAACAAAAAAGGGAATACAAAGAAAAAATAAAGAAAGATAATGAAGCTCTATTCTTGATTTAGGGTGCAATCACTCGAGCTATATTTCCTATGATAAGTAGTGCTATTCATTCCAAGCAAACATGGAAAATATTAAGTAATGCATATCAAGGTGCACAAACTGCTAAATTGCAAACAATGAGGAAAAACTTTGAAAATGTAAAAATGACTACTACTGAATCTGTCAATGAATTTCTAACAAAGGTAGAAGGTGTAGTGAGTCAGATGAAACTACTAGGGGAAGATATAGATGACAAGCATGTCATGGAAAATATTTTGAGAAGCTCGATTCCAAAAATTTGAAGGTGTGGTTTCAACGATTGAGATATCTAAGGATCTCTCAAGCATGAAAGTTGATGAATTAAGTTGAATTTTATAGACTGCTGAAGAGAGACTGAAAAGTAATGAAGAAATATTAGAGCAAGCATTTTCCTCTAAAGAAAATATAAGAGGAAAAAAAACACATTCTTCAAGAGTCATAGTAAATATGATGATAACAATAAGAATGAATACAAAGGTGAATCTAGAAATTATAGAGGAAGAGGAAACTATTCCAGAGGAGGAAGTGGAAAATTTAGAGGAGTTGGAAGAGGAAGAGGTAGAAATAATGGGGAGACAACAGTAAAAGGAATGTCAAATTCTTTCATTGCAATAAGTTTGGACATTATGCTTCAGGATGTTGGAGTAAACAAGGTGAAACAGAAAATAGAAGTGCTCATAGCACTGTTGAGGATAAACAAAATTTGTTTATTTCTCTCTTCAATACAAGTGTGATGCAGAGGGTTTAGGGCTCTAGTGATTTCTTTCCCAAAATACTTCCAATCCCTTCTAACCATCCAATGGTTACCTCTCCTTGTTTTATTCTCCAATATGGATCTCCAAGATGCACTCTATCAACTTCTCCTCCTAGGTATAGTTTATTTGTTGAAGACACCAATACTCCTAAGTTCAACTAGTCCAACTAGTTCTTCAATTTCCTAGGCTTCTTCACTCAATCTTTCCCCCTAGAATCCCGAACCCTTTCTTAGGGTCTTCTCATACATCCCATAGAATCTTGTGTATTTCCTTGGCCCATTAAAATTCCATTAGAACCTTTTCCCACACTTCTAGATACTTTACCAATCCAATTGGTATCAAATTCACTAGGAGGCCTAATTGGCTTATTTCCTAGTAGGTCTAAATTCACTGTTTTCAGTCTGAAGCTCCAAAATATCCCTAACAACCCCATAGAAGACCTTGAAAATATTTAAGGTATATATCAAACCTTCTAGAATCCAAAATCCTAGCTTCTGAAGGCACCCACAACCCTAGTATTCACCAAGCCCTAGTTTTTAGCCTATTAATTAGGCCTCTGGACCAGTCTGAACAAAATGTCACCAAATGGGTCTTCAAAATTCATTTCACCATATCCCACCTTTAGATCCTTCAAGAATACCATTTAGGGATTTTGCAAATGCCTCTAAGTATTTTCCCTAAGATCATGGGTACTCGAACGAAATCCAACTTCACCTTGTCTAGGCTCACATATTCCTAATAGTCAACCATAGGACTTCACTCTTCGTCTATAAAATTCATTGAAAAAAAAAAAATGAAAAAAATAACCTTATATATAGACTCTAACCTTCCATCTCTATGGTTTTAGCTATTTCAACCGGTGGATGCTTAGGTTAGAGCCATTTTGGCATTGTGACTCTGTAAATGGGACTTACAGACCGGTGAATTCAAATGTCCTCTAACTCTACTCTAATATAAATTCAAAGAAAGTTAAAATATGAAAAAGAAATCTATTTTGAAACACTACACCTCCATGGGGTTTGATCTCCTGGAAAAATCCATACACAGCCGTATAACAAGCAGAAAGTACTATGAATTATGTAGTAATACAGTCATCCCTACAGAGGTTCACAAAATAAGTTCAGAATACAAAACTTCATTAACCTTTTAAATTCATCAAATCCATGATCATATACCAAGCATGATTGGTTACAACCGCTCTAACTTTATTTTTCAACTTCTTGCAAAAAGTCGCAAAAATTGCTCAAGCAACTTTTGAAAGTTGCTAGCAACTTTTTAGCATTTTTTCTTTTTGACTCTTTTAGTCAACTCGATGCATGATTTAAACTTCCATGACCCTAGTTAGGTTACCTAAGTTCCTTAGAGACACTATTAACCCAAGTTATCCTAAAATAGCAACTTTTACCCTTTTAGGCCAAATTGACCACAATATCATTTCTAAGCTCCTTTGGCTCTTACAAACATGGAGGTGGTCACCTTTGGATCCAACCTATCGAATCTTATTCCAAACCAATAAAACACTTCAAAAAACCCTAAAACACACTAAACAAAACAAAATGAGACGTTCTCTACACCATACTCCCCTGGGACAAAGAACTCAAGTCCCTTGAGTTAGGAGGTCTTCAATGGTGACCCCGTGCTTTGGAATGTATGTCTTTGTAATTTAAGTGGCTTTAGCTTCAGGTAGTCCCTTCCACTTGATGAGATACTCTTTGTATGTACCCTTCCTTATCTTTTTGATCACCTTAGTATCAAGTATAATGTCTAACTGCAGTGGGATTGGGGTAGGCAAGTCTTTTACCCAATCGTCATCTCCTAAATCTGTAAGAGTGGTTTGAACTATATCTAGAGATGGTCCCTTATAGGGATACATGTCACATACATTAAAGATTGGTGAAATTCCCAAATCAGGAGGCAATTCAACTTCATATGCATTCTTTCCATATTTGTGCAATATCTTCAAGGGTCCTATTTTCTTCACGAGTAACTTGGTAGGTTGTCCCTTGGGTAGTCTTTCTTTTCTAAGGTAAGAAAGTACTAAATCCCCCACCTTGAACTGCAAATCCCTTCTTGTCCGATTTTCCTTCGACTTATACTTCTCCACTTGCTTTTGTAGAGTCTTGTTGACTTGATCATGAAGCTCCTTCATCTGTTCTATAAATGACTCCCCTTGGGCACTCCTTTTGTCCTGCAAACTAAGATCCCTCTAGGATTGACCCCATATACTACCTCAAAGGGGCTTTTACCAGTACTCCAATTAATGGACTCATTTTAGGAAAATTATGCCTTCCCTATGATGTGATCCCATGACTATCCATGTAGCTTAGTCAAGCATCTTAGCAAGTTCCTAAGTGATCTATTTACTACCTATGTTTTCCCATTTGACTGTGGATGGTAGGCTAAAGAAAAAGACAAGTTTGTCCCTAGCATCTTCCAAAGGGTCCTCCAAAAGTGACCCACAAACTTACTATCTTTGTCACTTAATATATTCAGTGGAAATCCATGGATCCTTACAATGTCTCTAAAGAATAGACCTGTGATTTGGGAAGCATCACTGGTTTTCTTACATGGAATGAAGTGAGCCATTTTTTCTAAAATGGTCCACCACAAAAAAACACACTATCATGACCCCTTGTTGTTTTTTGGTAACCCCAAAACAAAGTCCATACTTACGCACTCCCAAGGCCTTTGGGGTATGGATAGGGGTTGATACAATCCACTGTTACTACTTTTTCCTTAGCCCTCTGACAGATCTAACATTGCTCTACAAATTTCCTAACATTGCTCTATAAATTTCCTAACATTTGATTGTAACTTAGGCCAATAGTAATGCCTACTCACTTTCTCCAATGTCTTATCCACTCCAAAGTGGCCTCCCAAGCTTCCTTGGTGCTTCTCCTTCATAACATTCTCCCTCATTGAACACTGAGATATATACATGAGGTGTCCTTTAAACAATAGTCCTTCCTGCAACATAAACTCATTGAACTCCACCTTGAACCCCTGTTGGAACTTTACACATGCCTCATAGGCATCTTTGAAGTCATTATCCTCTTTGTAGAGATCTTTCAAATCATTCATCCCCACACTTTGCAATTTTATCTCTTGTATAGTTAATAATCTTTGGCTAAGAGCATCTTCAACCTTGTTGCTAACCCCTTTCTTGTGTTTGATGAAAAATGTGTATTCTTGAAGAGATTCTACCCACTTTAGGTCCCTTTGATTCAGTTTTTGTTGCCCATTAAAGAAAGTTAGGGCATGGTTATCATTGTAGACCAAAAATTCCCTTGGTAGGAGATAGTGTCTCCATTTTTTAAGGGATTCTACCATAGCATACAACTCCAAGTCATAGGTGGAGTACTTTTGTTTGGCCTCATTTAACTTCTCTGAGAATAATGCCACAGGGTGTCACTCTTGGCTTAACACTGCCCATATGGCTAGCTTTCTAGCATCACACTCCATCACAAATAGCTGATTGAAATTGAGGAACCTAAGTTTTGGTAATTCTACTATCCTCTTTTCCAACATTTCAAATCCTTGGTCTGCTGCTATAGTCCACTTAAACTAACATTTGACTCCACCTTTTATGGTGTTGAGTATTGGTGCACATACATGACTAAAATTACTCACAAATTTCCTATAGTAGGAGGCCAATCCATGAAAAATACTAACATCCCCTATGGACCTAGGTGTAGGCCATTCCAAAATTGACTTAACCTTATCAAGGTCCATCTTCTTACATCTATTAGCAACCACAAAACCAAGATAAACTAATTCAGTTTTTAGGAACTCACACTTTTCTTGATTGATCATCAACTTCTCTTGATGTAGCATCCTCAAGACCATCTCCAAATGCTTCATATGCTCCTCCTTGGACCTACTAAATATCAAAATGTCATCAAGATATACTATTACAAACTTACCAATAAAATATTCTATCACTTCATTCATGAGCGTCATGAATGTGCTAGGTGCATTAGTTAGGCCAAAGGGCATTACCAGCCACTCATACATCCCTTCATTGGTTTTGAAGTCTATCTTCAATTCATCACCAGGCCTAACTCTAATTTGGTGATACCCTAACTTTAAATCCACCTTGGAAAAATAACAAGAACCACCCAAAATATAAATTAAATCCTCAATCTGGGGCAATCAGAATCAATATTTGATTGTGATCTTGTTTATATCCCTTGAGTCCATACACATCCTCCATTTTCCATCCTTCTTAGGTATAAGGACAGTTGGCACAACACAAGGACTCAAACTCTTCCTTATCAGTCCTTTTTGCAAGAAATCTTGAATCTATTTTTCTATCTCTGCATTTTGACTTGGTGTCATCTTATATGCTGCCTTGTTTGGAAAATTTTCTCCAGGTATGAGGTCTATGTGATGACTCACATCCCTCATGGGTGGTAATGAACTTGGTAAACCATTATCAACTATGTCATGATACTTTTCTAACAATGCTTGTACCTCTAGTGGCATGTTGACTTTCTCCTTGGTCTCTTCCTTTGGCTTCACTATCACTGCACAACAGACTCCTCTCTTCTTCTTCATAGCTTTTAGAAACTCCTTTCCACTCAAGAGAATCACACTAGTTCCCACATGCTACTCTTGATTAGGTTCCTGCAATGGATCCATTTGAAACTTCTTCCCTAGCTTGCTGATTACATAGTTGTTCTTTTCTATATCATGAATAGCCTTCACATCATATTGCCATGGATATCCTAAAAGAAGATGACTTGCATCCATGGGCAATATGTCACATAGGACCTTGTCCTTATACTCACCTCTTTCAAACTCTACCATGGTTTGTTCATCTACCACTATTTGTCATATGTTGTTTAACCATGAAACTTTATAGGGAGTGGTATGAGGTATCCTTCTAAGTTTCAGCTTGTCTACCATTTTGGTTGATACTATATTCTCAGTGGATCTAGAGTCCACTATCACTTTGGAAATCTTTCCATGAGATCTACAAGTAGTCTTAAACAAATTATTTCTTTGAGGTGGCTCTATGGTATTAGGTACTTTCAAAAATCTCCTTCTCAACATTAGATTCTCTACATCCATTACTGTCCCTACCTTGGAAATGGGAGAAGTGACACTTTGTGTATCATCCTCTTGTACCAACTGATTTCTTCTATCTCCCATAGAAGATGAGGAATTATTTTTAGGACATCTACCCATTGTATGACCCACTTGATTGCAGTTATAACACTTTCTAGTGAAGACTGAATTGGAACTTCCTTGTGAATGGAATCTACCTCTTGGTGGTCCTCTTCCTCTGTATCCTCCTCTTTGAAATGACCATCTAAACTGATTTCCCCCACTGTTATCCATAGACTGATTCTCCTCTAGTCTATTTGGGCTCTTTCCCCTACCGAAGTTACTCCTTCCTCTAAATCCTTTATTCTTGTTACCACTAACTCTTTGATGGAATTCATTCCTCCTTCTATCCTTATCATCTACTCTCAAGGCTAACTGAAAACTCTTGTGCATACTGTGAGGAGCCATCATACTAATTTCATCTTGTATCCTTTGTCTCAACCCATTGAGATACCTTGCTACCTTCTCCATTTATTCTTATTTTCTTCTAGCCCTTAAGCTCAGTTTTTGAAACTCCTCAGTATAGACACTTACTGAAAACTCCTTTTGTTTCAAGTTCTGCAACTTCTAGTACATTTGAATTTCATAATCAGCAGGCAAGAATTATGCCCTTTATCTAATCTTCATCCTTTCCCAAGAAACTATCTTCTTCTTTCCATTTTTTACCCTATCATAATACATCATGTTCTACCACACCAATGCATATCCTTTGAGTCTAGCCTTGGCATATCTGACCATTTTCTCCTCTGCCACTTCTTTATAGTCAAACTAATTGTCTATGGCCTCTAGCCAATCCAAAAAATCTTCACCATTCAAGCTGCCACAATATTAGGGTATGTGTTCCATGCTATCTTTTTTGATAGACTTAAAGGCATCCAAGAATACCTTTTGGTCTTTATCCATCTCCACTTCTTTTCCTTTAGATTCTCCTAACTGATTCTCAGTCTCTTCATCATCACTCTCATCTCTCCATTCAGTTACTTTCTTCTTACTCCTTGTTTATGACACACTAGCCTTCTCAAAGAGGCCCTAAACCAATTCCACAATGGTATCCCTAATCATTGTATTAGGAGGCATGCTATCAACCTCTTGACTCTCCTTCCCTTCATACATACATAAACTTCAAGAATTTTTGGCTCTGATACCACTCTGATGCAGAGGGTTTAGGGATCTAGTGATTTCTTTCCCAAAATACTTCCAATCCATTATAACCATCCAATGGTTACCTCTCCTTGTGTTCTTCTCCAATACAGATCTCCAAGACCCACTCTATCAACTTCTCCTCCTAGGTATAGTTGATTTTTTGAAGACACCAATACTCCTAAGTTCAACTAGTCCAACTAGTTCTTCAATTTCCTAGGCTTCTTCACTAGATATTTCCCCCTAGAATCCCAAACCCTTTCTTAGGATCTTCTCATACATCCCATGGACTCTTGTATATGTCATTGGCCCATTAAAATTCCATTAGAACCTTTTCCCACACTTCTGGATACTTTACCAATCCAATTGGTATCAAATTCACTAGGAGGCCTAATTGGCTTATTTCCTAGTAGGTCAAAATCCACTGTTTTCGGTCTAAAGCTCCCAAATATCAAAAACAACCCCACAAAAGACCTATAAAATCTTCAAGGTATCTATCAAATCTTCTATAATCCAAAATCCTAGCTTCTGAAGGCACCCACAACCCTAGTATTAACCAGGCCCTAGTTTTTAGCCTATTAATTAGGCCTCTAGACGAGTCTGAACACAATGTCACCAAATGGGTCTTCAAACTTCATTTCACCATATCCAACCTTTTGATCCTTCAAGGAGACTCTTTATGGATTTTTCACATTCCTCTAAGTCTTTTCCCCAAGATCATGGGTGCTCATACCAAATCCAACTTCACCCTGTCCAGGCTCACTTGTTCCTAACAGTCAGCCATAGGGCTTCACTCTTGGTCTAGAAAATTCATTGAAAAAACAAAAATGAAAACAAAAACCTTATATAAAGACTCTAACCTTCCATCTCCTATGGTTTCAGCCATTTCCATTGGTGGATTCTTAGGTTAGAGCCATTTTGGCACTGTGACTCTGTAAACGGAACTTACAGACCAGTGACTTCAAATCTCCTCTAACTCTACTATAACTTAAAAGAAAACTAAAATATGAAAAATAAATGTAATTTGAAACACTACACCCCCATGGGGTCTGATCTCCTTGCGCAATCCGTACACAATTGTACAGAATGCAGAAAGCACTGTGAATTATAAGAATACAGTCAGAGACATCCGTATAGAGGTTCAAAAAATACGTTCTACAATCCAAAACTTCATTAACTTTTCAAATTCATCAAATCAATGCTCATATACCAAGCACAAGTCGTTACAACCGCTCTACTTCATTTTGCAACTTCTTGCAAAAAGTTGCAAAAGTTGCTCAAGCAACTTTTGAAAGTTGCTAGCAACGTTTTAGCATTTTTTCTTTTTGACTCTTTTAGTCAACTTGATGCATGAGTTTGACCTCCATGACCCTAGTTAGGTTACCTAGGGTCCTTAAAGATGCTATAAACCCAAGTTTTCCTAAAATAGAAACTTTTCCCTTTTTAGGCCAAATTGACCACAATATCATTTCTGAGCTCATTTGGCTCTTATAAACATGGAGGTGGTCACATTTAGATCCAGCCTATTGGATCTTATTCCAAACTAAACACAACAAAATGGGAGGTGCTCTGCACCAAAGTGCAAGTGAAAATAATGTGTGGTATATACACTCTGGATGTTCTTCACATATGACATCTAATGAGCATATATTTGTTGACTTGGGTCAAAAGCTTCAAAGTACAGTAGTACTAGGAGATAATAATTCCCATGGAAGAATAGATAAGGGTACTATTGCAGTTACAAACGAACATGGTAAAGTGAATCATATCAATGAACCACTATTGGTTCAAGCACTTAAAAAGAATTTGTTGTCCGTTGGACAAATTTTAGTGAAAAATTATCAAGTGACTTGTGATAAAAATGAGTGCATAATAAGAGATAAATCAAACAAGAATGAATTTATTTCAAGAGAAAAAATGACAAGTGATACAATGTTTCCACTTCATTTTACTCATGGAAACCAAGCACTAAGGTCTAGTGAAATGACTAAAAGTAAAATTTGGCATAAAAGATATGGTCACCTCAGTTTTAATGCTTTGATTTTGCTCAACATATTAAAAATGGTTGAAGGTATACTATCCATTTAAGACACAAAAGAGTTATGTGAAAATTTATTGTTGGAAAACAACATAGGATGCAATTTCCTATTGGAATATCTAGTAGAGCTAAACAACATCTTGAGATAATCCATACAGATTTGTGTGGTCCTATGGAAACACCTTCTTTGAAAAAATCCAAGTATTTTCTAACCTTCATTGATGATTACTCAAGAAAAACTTGGGTGTATTGTTTGGTTTCAAAATCAAAAGTATTTGGAAAATTTGTAGAGTTCAAGAATTTGGTTGAAAAATAAAGTGGTAAGTATATCAAAGTGACAATGTCAGACAATGGAGGTGAGTACAAGTCAAATTAGTTTATTGATTTTTGCAAAAATTATGGAATCAAGAGAGAGTTCACTACTTCCTACACTCCACAGAAAAATGGAGTTGCTGAAAGGGAAAATAGGACAATTGTTGAAATGGTAAGAAGTATGTTGAAAGAGAAAAAAGTGGATAAAAGTTTTTGAGTAGAAGCAGTATACACAATAGTGTATATTCAAAAAAGAAGTCCTACAAAAGTGGTTAAGGGAATGACTCCTGAGCAAGCATGGTCTAGGGTAAAGCCAAGTGTTGATCACTTCAAAGTATTTGGATGTGTTGCTTATGCACACATACCAAAATAAAAAAGGTCTAATTCAGATGATAAAGGCCTTAAATGCATTTTAATTGGTTATGGAATTGAAAATAAAGCATACAAATTGTATGATCCAATTGCAAAAAAGCTTGTGATAAGCAGAGATGTGGTATTCAATGAACTAGTAGAATATACCAAAGAAAATGAAATAAAAGGAAAAGAGATTGTATTTGATGAGATTGAAGAGGAGGAAGAAGGAGATGAACCTGAATCATCCAGTGCAAGAGAAAGAAAATATCAAAGAAGAACATAAAAGAATCATCCATCCACTCTTATGTTGGATTCAAATTTTGAAAAAATGACAACAAGGTCGCAAGAAAAAGTGTATTTTGCACTAATGTCTCAAATCATGGAAAATAATGAGACACAAACATTTGAACAACTCAAGAAATAGAAGAGTGGGTTGAAGCAATGAATAGTAAAATAGAAACAATTAATAGGAATGATACATGGGATTTGGTTCAATTACCTCCTGGTAAGGAAATCATTGGTACAAGATGGGTGTACAAAACAAAGTATAAATATGAAGGAAGCATTGATAAGCATAAGGTTAGATTGGTAGCCAAAGGGTACACTCAACAAGAAGGTATTTATTATACTAAGATATTTTCACCTGTAGCATGAATGGATACTATCAAATTGGTCTTGGCATTGGCAGCTCAGCAGAGTTGGACAGTTTATCAAATGGATGTGAAGAGTGCTTTCTTGAATGAATAGATTGATGAGGAAGTGTATGTTTCACAGCCTAAATGTTTTGAAATACCTTCTAAAGAACATTATGTTTGTAAATTAAAGAAGGCCTTGTATGGTCTCAAACAAGCATCAAGAGCATGGTATTAAAGGATACACTCCTACCTATAGCAGAAAGGTTTTTCAAGAAGTCAATCAAATCCAAATCTCTATATTAGAAGTTCATCTCAGGATATTTTTATCTTAGTTCTCTATTTTGATGATCTTATCTACATAGGGAATAATACAACTTTATTTGTAGAGTTTAGAGCAGCCATGATTATTGAGTTTGAAATGACAGATTTGGGACAAATGCACTACTTTCTTGGTATAGAAGTATTGCAAAATAAAGATGAAATATTTCTGTCCAAAAAAAAATATGCGTCAAATATTCTACAAAAATTTCAGATGCAAAGTTTCAAACCAGTTGCAACACCTATTGAAGTTGGACTTAAATTTTCTACTTTAGATGTGTCAAATCTAGTGAGCCCCACTCTATATAGACAACTGATTGGAAGCTTGATCTACTTAACTACTACTCATCCCGATATCACATTCGCAGTGAGTTTGGTCTCTAGGTTCATGTTAGAACCTAAGGAAACACATTGGAGTGTAGCTAAGAGGATTCTTAGATATGTTAGAGGGACACTAAGTTATGGTCTAAAATTTTAGTATTCAGAGGATACCAGATTGGTTGGCTATACAGATTCAGATCGGGAAGGTTCTGTAGATGATAGGAAGTCTACTTCTGGCTACACTTTTAGCCTTGGTTCTGCAGTATTCTCTTGGAATTCCAAGAAATAACCAACAGTAGCACTTTCTATAGTAGAGGGAGAATATAAAGCTGCAACATCAGCAGTTTGTCAAACTGTATGGTTGAGAAGACTACCAAAAGACATAGACCAAATTTGGAATGAACCTAACTTGTTGTACTATGACAACAAGAGTTCTATTCAAATGACAAAGAATATAGTATTTCATAGTAGAACCAAACATATTGAGATACAACATCACTATATCAGGGAATTGGTTCAACATGGCTTGATTGAAATTGTGTACTGCAGTATAGAAGATCAGATTGCAGATATCTTCACAAAGGCTCTAGCACATGAAACATTCTAGAAGCTTAGAGATTTACTTCAAGTTCTTCCCAATGGTCATTATCGGGGAGAATGACAATATTAATGTGCATTGGGTAACTTTTATTGACTTTGGGGCAACCTCTCTTCCTTTCTTGACTATGCAGTCCCATATTAAATATATGGTTGTGTATATTTATGTTTGTAGTTGATAGTTGTAGATCTTTAATATTATCGTTGTAATATTGGTGAATATGGTTGAACACCATAATGTAACCTCTCTTTTAATTTTCTATATAACGGATGCCCGTGTTCTTATTTCTCTAAGGCAATTTGGGCTTTTGCATATTTCTTTGTTTTATGATCAATAGATCATTGATTCAATTGCCTTCAATTTTAACAAATAGAACATTAACAATTTCGTATAACTTTTAAATAAAAATTAAATATAAAAATACTCTATTGGGTTTTCTATAATTTTAATAGCAATAATAAAGTATTGGGGCATTACAAAAGAGAAGATGGAACCTTTGGTGTGCGCAGCTTGTCAATCACAATGCAAAAAATGCTCAAATGAATGTTTGTTTGCTCCTTATTTTCCTTTAGATGATCTTCAAAGGTTTGCAATCGTGTAGAAACTGTACGGGTTCAACAATGTTGTTAAAATGATAAAATTAACTTAGCCATCCCAAATTCTAATTTGCATATTTCAGCCTTAATTCTTATTCTCATAATGCGAGAAATTGAAGAGACCCACAACTAAGATTTAGGTCCATGATAAGAAAAAATAATAGTTATTAATAGTATATTAAATGTTTTCTGAACTTTAATATGTACTTGTAACTATTTTATTCAGATTCTTTCTATATAGGCTATATAAATAGACTCAATTGTGGTTTGAAATTCATGGGTTTGATGTGGTTTTTGAAACAAGAGGTTAAAGCTGAGGAAAGAGAAGATGTAGTGAAGAGTTTGGTGTATGAAGAAAGAGATAGAGTGGAGAAACTTGTTTATGGGTGTACCCGAGAAATCCATCAACTATAGAAGCAGATTGCTGACCTAGAATGCCAAATGGAAAACACACAAGCAGAGGTCCTAGATATGTGTTTTGCACATGAGAAGCTTGTTTCCCTTCTCACCATTTGTGAGGAGGTTGATTCAATGTTGTTATGTGAACCACTATAGGAAGTATAACTTCAAGAGAAGGGAAAATTGAAATTTGTATTATGGAGGTTATAGCATTCCTTAATGTTTCAACTTTTATAAATTGTTTCATATGATGCTTATCTTAATGAACATTTATATTAAATATATATTTCATAAACTTAGTCATCATATTTTTATATATGAATGTCATTTTATGTATCTCTTAGCTTTCTTGTATTCTGATGATGAATATTATCTGAAACATTGATATTAAAAAAAAAATAGGCGAAGTCAAAATAAAAAAATAATGACAATTATATTATTATTAATTGTGGAAATATGATATCATTGCTTTTTTTCCCTTACCCAATGAAAGGCCATTATTGAGAAATCAGCCTATGGCTTGAACCTTGGTGAACCTTGCCGCTTTGATATAAACCCCATAATATTATCTCTGCACCGAGCCAGAAGGACTTGATTGTTTCTAATTATATAATAATAGGATATGCTTAAATTGTATCTAAATTTAACAATAGAGCTGGAAACAAATATCATGTTGCTGATTTTTCTTTGAATCTATCCTTTATACTTTTATGGATCTCTATGCCATGTTTCAAAGCTCTCCCATTTTTCCCCAGATTGAGAGGATGTTTGCAAAGGTTGTGGAGTCTAGATTTACACTTGTCAATCACATTTGCTTGAAATTTTTTAAAGCAGTAAGTTGTTTGTTCTAAATTTGATTGCGTATGAGTTTGTTCATCAATATTTCATACCACATTATATGATCCATCATCATTTTGTGATCTAAAATGTAAATGAAAAACTAGCAAACAATCAAATCCAAAAGAAACAACTTACAACTATATGGATTGTGGAAATCTACTATGATTAGTTTTTAAAGCCTTTTCAACAAACCAATTTTGTACAAATCATGTTATTATTGTTGACTCCAAAAGTTTTTCCTTGATAAAATACTCTGTGACTTGGCATAAATGATGCGGCATTTGGTTTTACACTGATATGTTGAATAAGTAATACAAAAACCTTACCATGATTTGATTTTGGGATATCATGAGTTTAAGAATATATGATGTGGCCAACGTCGTATTTAACAGATTCTAAAATCATTTTGGTTTATAGAAATAAAGTGTTTCAGACTCCAAAATGTCTTCATTAAGGTAAATTTGATATTATTGAGAATCTTTGTTGAAGTCCTAGCCGCTACCATTGGCAATGGAGATAAACTACAACTATGATTTTAGTTTGATTTCAATTTTGGGTTTCATGTATGTGATGTTGCTGGTAAAAAGATAGAATATGGTGGTAGTTTTACCCATCCACGACAATGTTTGTTATGGGTAAAAGTGGTTTTTCTTTCCTCGGTTACAGGTATGCTTTTAGTATTATCATTCTTGCATAAATAAATTACTAAAATATTCTTAGCTAAGTTTGAAGCAAATTAAATTTGTTACAGTTTCCTAATTGAAAGGTTTTGTTTGATTAATATAGTTTTTCATCAGTACAGATAATGCTTTCTAATCTGGAAAAACTATATTGGATAAGCTTAAGAAAATCTTCCATAATTGCTTTGCAAAATGTTTTCATTCACAGGACATTATTTTTTCATGACCCTATACGAGAGTTATTGTGTGAAGAAAAGTTTGAACATGGTTTTAGTTGTTTAAACTACCACGGTTATTGATCGTAACAAGAAATATTTTGGTTGACAAATCTTCGATTAGTTTATTTTTTAAATGTTCTCATTAAAAGTGTGTAAATGGTGAAGTTTTGAAGAAGTTTAGATTGTGCATTTGAAGGAGTTTTTGAAGTTATTAAAATATGTTTTATGTGTAACTTTTCTTTTTAGTTACATTTACATATGTACATGGAGTCTTCTTGTACTGTTTATATATATGTTAATGTAGTTGGAAGGATTGTGAGTTTTTTGGAAAAGAATAATAGAGGGACATGATTTTTATCCAGGAACTATATTAAAGATCATTTATTGTAATAAATGTTAATGGTCATATATTTCTAATCTTTGACAAGTATATTACCATGGACCCTATTTGAACTTGTAAGGATTAAGGGGTTGTAACTCATTGCAGCAGGGCTACTAAACTGGATGTATTGGATTGGGATTAATAAAGGAACAGAGTGATTTTCTCCCTATGATGAGATCTAGTTGGATCTTGAGGGTTTCCACTCAACATAAATGATGTGTCTTAACTATAGTTACATATAGTTTATGCTCTGATATTTTTGTCTTTTTAAATCTATTCTTTGAATTTATATATGTGTTCTTCAAGTTGGTTAAACTGGATAGTTGTTAAGTTCATCTTTTCCAAGTCACATTTATTTGCACATCTATCTTGTCTATTGAATATAAACCATAACTTTGTTTGATAATTTGTCCTGAAGAAACTTTTAGGTAGTCTGATTCACCCCCTCCCCCTCTCATAGTACGTCTACTTTCAAAAATTGGTATCAAAGCATAGGAGTCCTCATAGGTCTTCCCTAGGACTGATCCTGGTCTTTTAAAAGTAAGATGTCTCAAGCCGAGGGTGCCTCACTCACGAGAGCGCCTTTATTTTATTGCACTGATTATACTTTTTGGCAAGTTAAAATGGAAGCGTTTATTCATTCTCTTAATGTCAGAATGTGGGAGGTAGTATCTATCTAGTATAACGTACCATCTGCTGTACCTAATGATGCAGATAAAAAGACCAAATATGAACTAAAAAAAAAGAGCTCACTTTGCAATACTATGCGGGTTGTCAAAAGAAGTTTTTGTGAAAGTAATGTAATGCAAGTTAGCATATGAGGTATGGACCAATCTTAAATCCATTTATCAGTTTTATATAAAGTTTCAAGAATCCAAATTAATTACCTTAAAAACTCAGTTTGACTCTTTGAAAATGAATAGAGATGAATCAGTAGCAAGTTACTTTCTTGCATTGATAAAATTGTAAATGCCCGAAAAGGTCTTGGTGAAACAATTGATGAGCATGATATGGTTGCCAAATTTATTAGAACGTTATTACCAAAATTTGAAACTAAGATTTTATCTCTTGAAGAAAAGAAACATTTTTCTAAAATAACTGTACAGAATCTTGACAACATTCTTAGTGCTTATGAAATGATAATTGGTAATACTTCTACTACCTCTAAGGAAATAACTTTCAAAGTTGAAAACTAGGAAGATAGTGAATCTAAATTGTTTGATGTTTTTGAAGCTTTACTAGTTAGGAAACTCAAGAAAATTTCTCAAGGAAAATTTAAATGTTTTGGCTGTGCTAAAATTGGACACTTTGCAACAAAATGTTTGTATTTTGGCCTAAGTAAAGATGAAAACAAATCTGAAAAATCATTTAAAAAATCCTCGTATCCTAGCAAAAGGTTGAACAACTTTAAAAAAGAAAAATCTTATGACTAAAGAAGACTATGAAGATGAATTTGATGAGTCAAATAGTGATGGCTGTGAAACGTTATTTATGGCTGACACTGAACTTGAAAAATCAAAACATGAAACAGATTCAGATGTTGAAGTAGAAGATGTAAATCTTGAGGAAGAACTACTATGTTCTCTTCAAAAGGTCAAAAGACTTAAGAAACTTGTAACTACTTATGATAATTCAAATTAGGTTTTGCAACTAGATTTAGTTAATGCCAACAAGGTCATTGAAACTTAGAGAATTCTTAGTGAAGACAAAGACCAAGAAATTTGTAAATTGCAAAAAAAGTGTATACTCTTGAAAGTAAAAAACAGTCTGAATTTTCTATTGAAAAGGGTGAAACTTCACATAAAAAATATGTAACAGCAAACAAAACTTATTTTTAAAATAACAGGTTTTTCCATGGCTATTGTCATTTCTGCAATTTGTTTGGGCATAAAGTGAAGACTTTCCGATTTACTAAAGCTCCTACTTTTGGTCATAGACAGTCTTTTGGTTTTATCAGAAACGTAAGGTGTTTTACATGTTTTCAATATGGCCGCTCTTCAAATTACTGCAAATTGTTACAAAGACCTACAAAAGTGTGGAAAGAAAAACTTGAACAATCTATGCTTGTACAAACAGATCTAATATCAACTAAATCTGCCATTTGGGCTTTGGACAACGGATTTTCTCATCATATGACAGGGGACAAAAACAAATTTTCAGTTTTGGAAAAACATCTAGGGGGTTTTATTAAATTTGGTTATAACACAGGTTTATACATTACTGGAACAGGAACAATTATGATAAACAAAGACACGCCTATTAATTATGTCTACTATGTTGAAAGATTAAAATATAACTTTCTAAGCATTAGTCAGATTTGTGATAGTGAACGTCAAGTTGAGTTCAATTCTTATAGATGTGTTATTAAAGAAAAGTCAAGGAAAATAATAGAAAATGGTTTCAGGACACCTAGTAATTTATATAATTTGTCTGACTTCACAATTCAAGAACAAAGTGCAGGCATATGTCTTATGAGTCATATAGATGAAAACTAGTTATGGCATAAGAGATGTGGTCATGTAAATTTTGATAATATGGTCAGAATTAGAAAACATGAAAATGTTCGGGGTCTACCTGTGATTAGTAGACTTACAAACTCAGTTTGTAGTGAATGTGTAAAAGGAAAACAAACTAATTCATCTTTTAAATCTAAGGATTTTTTGTCCTCAAGGCCATTAGAATTAGTCCACAAAAACTTGTGTGGTCCTACTAAAATACAGTCTCTGAATGCAGAAAAATATTTTATGTTGATCGTAGATGACTACACCAAAATGGTATGGGTAACCTTTCTCAGACATAAGTTAGAGGCTTTTGAGAGGTTTAAAATCTTTAGGAAAATAGTTGAAAAAGAGTCTAATTGAAACTAAAATGCCTAAGATCAGATAAGGGAGGTGAATTTACTTCTCAGGATTTTGTTGAATTTTGTGAAAAACATGGCATCAAAAGACAATATTCAGCTACTCGTACACCTCAACAGAATGGGGTAGTGGAAAGGAAAAACATATCTATAAAAGAAATGGAAAGAAATATGCTTAATGAATCAAATCTGCCTAATAAATATTAGAAAGACAATGTTCACACAACTATGTATATACTAAATATGGTTCAGATTATAATAAGTACTGCATGTACTCCATATGAACTCTCGCATGGAAAAACAACATCCATTAAGCACTTTAGAATTTTTGGATGGAAATGCTAGATTAAAAATGATTTTGATCATCTGGATTGCTTTTAGTCAAAATATTATGAAGGAATCTTTCTCGGTTATTCGTCAAACAACAAAGCTTACAAGTGTTTCAATAAATGCCTAAATAAGATAATTGAGTTTGTAAATGTGATATTTGATGAAAATTTGAATATGATTAAAAATCAAGATCAAAGTGTTGAAGAAGAACTACGGAATGCCTCAACTTCAGTTGAATCTATTAACCCTAGAGTAGTAGCAACAAATTCAAACAAAGAATAGGAACTTTCAGATTCTAGAGTAGAAATACCTCAGAAAACACCTTCAAGAAAATTTACTAAAAGGCGTCTGAAAACTCTGGATATTGGTAATAAATATGGAGGTATATTAACCCGTGGAAATCAAAAATAGATAGAAAAAGCTCAGATGGCTAAACACTTTTGTCTTATAACATATTTTGAACCACAAAATGTTTTTGAAGCTTTAAACGATCAATCCTGGTTAAACGCAATTAAAGTTGAAATTAATTAAATTGAGAAAAAAGAAACATGGGAACTTGTTCCTTGTCATGATAACAAAGTTGTAATAGGAGGGAAATGGGTTTTTAGGAATAAGTTAGATGAATCAGGAAAAGTTATTAGAAACAAAGCCAGATTTGTGTGTAAAGGGTATGCTCAACACGAAGGGATAGATTTTGGTGAAACATTTTCTTCGTTCACTCTTTTAGAGTCTATTATAATGTTTCTTGCATATTCCTCATTCAAGAAATTTTTTGTGTACCAGATGGATGTTAAGACAACATTTCTAAATGGTTATCTAGAAGAAGAGGTGTATATGGAGTAACTAGAATCTTTTCAATCTTCTAAATATCCAGATCATGTAGAGAGGTTAAAGAAAGAACTTTATGGCATGAAATAAGCATCTTGTGCTTGGTATTCTAGACTTGATTCACATTTGATTTAAAAGGGTTTTACTAAGGGTAGTGTTGACAATACTTTATATACAAAATTTGTTAATGATGATCTTCTGGATATAGAAATCTACGTAGATGATATCATATGTGGGTCCACAAATGATGAATTATCACAAAGCTTTTCAATCTACGTAGATGATATCATATTTGGGTCCACAAATGATGAATTATCACAAAGCTTTTCAACTATTATGGAATCTGAATTTGAAATGTCATTGCTAGGACGTTTAAATTTTTTCTTGGGAATTCAAGTATCACAACTAGAGTATGGCATCTTTATTTCACAAATTAAATATGCAAAAGAGATGTTAAAAATGTTTTAGATGGACCAGTGTAATCTTGTTCGTACACCTATGGAAAATGGGTGAAAGATGGTCAAAGTTGATGACTCCCCACTTGTTGATCAACATGAATATTAGTCTGTGATTGGAATTCTTCTCTATATTACTACATCTAGGCCTAATTTAATATAAGCAGTTTGTTTGGTCTCACGCTATCAGTTTTCTCCGAGACAATCCCATCTAAATGTTGTAAAATAAATTTTCAAATATATCCAAGACATTCTGGATTTTCATTTGTGGTATCAAAAACATGGTGAATTTACATTGATAGGGTATACTGATGCTAACTAGGGAGTTTGTGTTGATGACCAATGCAACACCAGTGGATCAACTTTCTTCCTTGGTGATAGGATAGTTTCTTGGCACAACAAGAAGAAAGATTGTGTCACTCCATCAACAGTTGAATCCAAGTATATTGCTACCACAACTTGTTGTACTCAAATGCTTTGGATGTCTTATCAGTTGGAAGATTTGGGTGTTGTTGTATCAAAACCTATGACCATATTCTATTATAATACCAGTACTATTCAAATTCAAAGAATCATATAATGCATTCATGTACCAAATATGTGGCACTTAAATTCCAATTTTTATGTGATCAAGTGGCTGCAAATGAACTCATTGTAGTTCATATTTCCTCCCAAGCACAAGTTACAGACATATTTACCAAATCTTTACCAATTTGACAATGTTTATGCAATTGCATGATTTGTTGGGAGTTTACTCTCAATCCTCTATTTCAACCTAATTGCTCAAGTATGGGGAGCGAATCTGAATTTGAAATGTCATTGCTAGGACGTTTAAATTTTTTCTTGGGAATTCAAGTATCACAACTAGAGTATGGAAACTTTATTTCACAAATTAAATATGCAAAAGAGATGTTAAGAATGTTTCAGATGGACCAGTGTAATCTTGTTCATACACCTATGGAAAATGGGTGTAATCTGGTCAAAGTTGATGACTCCCCACTTGTTGATCAACGTGAATATCAGTCTATGATTAGAAGTCTTCTCTATCTTACTGCATCTAGGCCTAATTTAATATAAGCATTTTTTTTGGTCTCACGCTATCAATTTGCTCTGAGACAATCCCATCTAAATGTTGTAAAATAAATTTTCAAATATATCCAAGACATTCTGGATTTTCATTTGTGGTATCCAAAACATGGTGAATTTACATTGATAGGGTATATTGATGCTAACTAGGGAGTTTGTGTTGATGACCAATGCAACACCAGTGGATCAACTTTCTTCCTTGGTGATAGGATAGTTTCTTGGCACAACAAGAAGAAAGAATATGTCACTCCATCAACAGCTGAATCCAAGTATATTGCTACCACAACTTGTTGTACTCAAATGCTTTGGATGTCTTATCAGTTGGCAGATTTGGGTGTTGTTGTATCAAAACCTATGACCATATTCTATTATAATACCAGTACTATTCAAATTCAAAGAATCATGTAATGCATTCATGTACCAAATATGTGGCACTTAAATTCCAATTTTTATGTGATCAAGTGGCTGCAAATGAACTCATTTTAGTTCATGTTTCCTCCCAAGCACAAGTTACAGACATATTTACCAAATCTTTACCAATTTGACAATGTTTATGCGATTGCGTGATCCGTTGGGATTTTACTCTCAATCCTCTATTTCAACCTTATTGCTCAAGTATGGGGAGCTTCTCACAATGCTCCCACACAGGACCTCTTTGTCTTTGATGACAAAAGGGGGAGAAAAAGATGATACAAATGATACAGATAATACTTATGCTACTTTGCTTTGACAAATTTGTGATGATACAATGGATATTGGAACATGGATCTTATATCTTGAATAGGGAACATGGATCTTAAAAAAAATTCTTCACTGTGATACTTATGCTACTTTTCTTTGATAGACTTGTGATGATACAATTGATACTTTGGAACATGGATCTTATATCTTGAACAAATAATTCATTTTGATGCAAAAGGATACTATTGTGATTTTGGTTGATTATTATGTGTATAGGTCTTGGAAGTTAGTTGTGCATATTGATTGATCCTAGTCTTTGGCTAGTTTCTTTGGTTATTTTCTCAGTGATTATGTGTGCATGACTTTGACATTTCACTAATATGCATCTATTGGCTCTATTGGCACATTGTTGGAATTGGTACTTATAAGATTTTTTTTTGGCATTGATTGGTTTTATAATGATGAGGTTCAATATCAACATTTTCCTACATACTCATACAAAGACATAGTTTTTTTTTTCTTTCCTGCAAATAAGGAAACTAATATTCAGTATTAAGATTGGATTGTTAACAACATGGTTGAGCTCTCGAATGAATTGATGTTAATTGATACATTAGCACTGTTGTAGTAATAGTAGCTCCTTGATCAACTATGTTTTTAAATTTTGGTATTGATTTTGAGACTAAAGTGGAAGTGACCATCTCATTGTTTTGTCTCTTGGTGGTAGTATTTTTTGCCATCAAGGACAAAGGGGGAGTTTGTTGACTCCAAAAGTTTGTCCTTGATGACATACTCGATGACTTGGCATAAATGATGTGGCATTTGGTTTTACACGGATATGTTGAATTAGTAATATAGAAACCTTACCATTATTTGATTGTGGGATATCATGAGTTTAAGAATATACGATGTGGTTGACCCCATGGTTAACAAATTCTAAAATCAGTATGGTTTATGGAGATAAATTATTTAAGACTCCAAAAGGTCTTGATTATGGTAAAGGATATTACTGAGAAGCTTCGCTAAAGCCCTAGCCGCTACCATTGGAAATCAAGATAAGCTACACCTGTGATTTTAGTTTGATTTCAATTTTGGGTTTCATGTATGTGATGTTGTTGGTAAAAAGATAGAAGATGGCGGTAGTTTTACCCATCCACGACAGTTTTTTTTACTGGTAAAAATGGTTTTTCTTTCTTTGGTTACAGGTATTCTTTCAGTATTATCATTCTTGCTTAAATAAATTACAAAAATCTTCTTACCTAAGGTTGAAGCAAATTAAATTTGTTATGGTTTCATTATTGAAAGGTTTCATTTGATTAATATAGTTTTTCATCAGGATAGATGATGCTTTCTAGTTTGGAAAAACTATTTTGGTTAAGCTTAATAAAATCTACTATGATTTCTTTGCAAAATTTTTTCATTCAGAGGCCATTATTTTTGTCGTAACCGTATATGAGGGTTATTTTTTGAAGAAAAGTTTGAACATGGTTTTAGTTGTTTAAAATACCATGGTTATTTATCATAATAAGAAATATTTTGGTTGACAAATATTCAATCAGTTTATTTTGTAAATGTGCTCATTAAAAGTGTGTAAATGGTGAAGTTCTCAAGAAGTTCAAACTGTGCATTTGAAGGAGTTGTTGAAGTTATTAAAATCTCTTTTATTTGTAACTTCTCTGTTCAATTACATTTACATATGTAGAGGGAGTCTTCTTGGACTGGCTATATATATGTTAATGTAGTTGGAAGGATTGTGAGTTTTTTGGAAAAGAAGAATAGAGGGACAAAAGTATTTTCCAGGAACTATATTGAAGATAATTTATTGTAATAAAGGTTGATGGTCATATATTTGTATGTTTTGACAAGTATATTACCATGGACCCTATTTGAACTTGTACGGATTAAGGGGTTGTAGAAACTTGCAGTAGGGATGCTAAATTGGATGTATTGGATTGGGATTAACAAAGGAATAGAGTAGTTTTCTCCCTATTATGAGATCTAGTTGGATCTTGAGGGTTTCCACTCAGCACAAATCATGTGTCTTGACTATAGTTACTTATAGTTTATGCTCTGATATTTCTCCCTTATTAAATCTGTTCTTTGTAATTTACATCTGTGTTCTTCATGTTGGTTAAACTGGATAGTTGTTAAGTTCATCTTTTCTAAGTCACATTTTTTTATACATCTATCTTTTCTATTGAATATAAACCAAAACTTTTTTTGATAATCTGTGGTTTATAAATTTTTAGGTACTCTGATTCATCCCCTCCCTTCTCAGAGTACGTCAACTTTCAACAATTGGTATCAGAGCATAGGAGTCCTCATAGGTCTAACCTAGGATTGAACTTGGGCTTTTAAAACTAAGATGTCTCAATCCCAGGGTGCCTTGCTCCCGAGAGTGCCTTTATTTGATGGGATTGATTATAATTTTTAGCAAGTTAAAATGGAAGCATTTATTCATTCTCTTGATGTCAGAATGTGGGAAGTAGTATCTAACAAGTATACTGAACCATCTGGTGTACCTACTGATGTAGATGAAAATAATAAATATGAACTGGACAAAAGAGCTCACTTTGCAATACTGTGCGGGTTGTCAAAACAAGTTTTTATGAAAGTAACGTAATTCAATTCAGCAAATGAGGTATGGACCAATCTTAAATCCATTTATCAGGGTGATGAAAAGGTTAATGAATCCAAATTAATTACCTTAAAAACTTAGTTTGACTCTTTAAAAATGAATAGTGATGAATCAGTAGCAAGTTACTTTCTTCGCATTGATGAAATTATAAATTCCCGAAAAGGTCTTGGCAAAATAATTGATGAACATGATGTGGTTGATAAAGTTATTAGAACATTATTACAAAAATTTGAAACTAAAAACTCAGATCTTGAAGAAAAGAAACATTTTTCTAAAATAACTGTGCATAAGATTCAGAGCATTCTTACTGCTTATGAAATAAGAATTGGTAATATTTCTTCTACCTCTAAGGAAACATCTTTCAAATTTGAAAACTAGGAAGATAGTGAATTTGAATTGTCTGATGTTTTTGAAGCTTTACTAGTTAGGAAACTCAATAAAAAGTTTCAAGGAAAATTTAAATGTTTTGGATGTGGTAAAAGTGGACACTTTGCAACAAAATGTCTGTATCTAGACGTAAGAAAAGAGGAAGACACATCTGAACAATCATTTGAAAAACCTTGGAATCCTAGCAAAAAGTTGAACAACTTTAAAATAAAAATCTTATGACTAAAGAAGACTATGAAGATGAATTTTATGAGTCAAATGGTGATTGTTGTGAAGCATTATTTATGGCTGACGTTGAACTTGAAAAACCAAAACATGAAACAGATTGAGATATTGAAGTAGAAGATGTAAATCTTGAGGAAGAACTACTATGTTCTCTTCAAGAGGTCAAAAGACTTAAGAAACTTGTAACTACTTATGATAATTCAAATCAGGTTTTTGGACGTGAATTTAGTTAATGCCAACAAGATCATTGAAACTCGGAGAAGTCTTATTGAAGATAGAGACCAAGAAATATGTAAATTGCAAAAACAAGTATATACTCTTGTAAGTAAAAAATAGTCTAATTTTACTACTAAAAAGGGTGAAACTTCACATCAAAAATATGTAATTGAAAACATAAATGAGTTTCAAAATAACATGTTTTTCCCTGACTTTTGTCATTTTTGCAATTTGTTTGGGCATAAAGTGAAGACTTGCCGATTTACTAAAACTCCTACTTTTGGTCATAGACGGTCTTTTGGTTTTATCAGAAACGTAAGGTGGTTTACATGTTTTCAATATGGCCACACTTCAAATTACTGCAAATTGTTACAAAGACCTACAAAAATGTGGAAACCAAAACTTGAACAAACTATGCTTGTACAAAAAACTCTAATATCAACTAAATCTATCATTTGGGTTTTGGACAGTGGATGTTCTCATCATATGACAAGGGACAAAAACAAATTTCCAATTTTGGAAAAAAATCCAGGGGGTTTTGTTAAATTTGGTGATAACACAAGTCTATACATTATTCAATCAGGAATAGATATGATAAAAATATATTAATGATGTCTACTATGTCGAAGGATTAAAATATAACTTGCTAAGCATTCGTCAGATTTTTTATTGTGGACGTCAAGTTTGTTTAATTCTTATGGATGTGTTATTAAAGAAAAGTCAGGGAAAATAATAGCAAATGGTTTCAGGACACTTGGTAATTTATTAATTTGTCTGAATCCACAAGTCAAGAACAAAGGGAAGGCATGTGTTTTATGAGTCATATATATGAAAACTGGTTATGGCATAAGAGATTTGGTTATGTAAATTTTGATAATATGGTTAGAATCAGCAAACATGAAAATGTTCGGGGTATACCGCAGATTAGTAGAATTACAAACTTTGTTTGCAATGAATGTGTAAAAGGCAAACAAACTAAGTCATTTTTCAAATCTAAGGATTTTTTTTCCTCAAGGCCATTAGAATTAGTCCACACAGACTTGTTTGGTCCTACTAAAAAATAGTCTCTAAATGGAGAAAAATATTTTATGTTGTTCGTAGATGACTACACCAAAATGGTATGGGTAACCTTTCTCAGACATAAGTAAGAGGATTTTGAGAGGTTTAAAATCTTTAGTAAAATTGTTCAAAAAGAGTCTGATTTGAAACTAAAATGCATAAGATCATATAAGGGAGGTGAATTTACTTCTCAAGATTTTGTTGAATTTTGTGAAAAGCATGGCATCAAAAGACAATATTTAGTTCCGCGTACACCTCAACAGAATGGGGTAGTGGAAAGGAAAAACAAAATTGTAAAAGAAATGAAAAGAACTATGCTTAATGAATCAAACCTCCCTGATAAATATTGGAAAGAAGCTATTCACATAGCTGTGTATATACTAAATAGGGTTCATATTAGAATAAGGATTTCATGTACTCCATATGAACTCTGGCATGGAAAAACAAAATTTGTTAAGCACTTTAGAATTTTTGGATGCAAATGCTACATTAAAAATAATTATGATCATCTGGATAGTTTTCAGTCAAAATCTGACGAAGGAATATTTCTCAGTTATTCCTTAAACAAAAAAGCTTATAAGTGTTTCAATAAGTGCCTATATAGGATAATTGAGTCTGTAAATGTGATATTTGATGAAAATTTGAATATGATTAAAAATCAAGATCAGAGTGTTGAAGAGGAGCTTGGGAATGCCTCAACTTCAGTTGAATCTGTTGACCCTAGACCAATAGTAACAAATTCAAACAAAGAAGAGGAACTTTCAGATTCTAGACTAGAAATACCTCAGGAAACACCATCAAGAATAATTACTAAAAGGCATCTAAAAACTCTAGTTATTGGTAATAAAGATGCAGCTATATTAACCTGTAGAAAAGAGAAATATATAGAACAAACTCAGATGGTTGAAAACTTGTGTCTTATAGAAGATTTTGAACCACAAAATGTGTCTTGAGCTTTAAACAATCAATCCTAGTTAAACAAATTTAAAGATGAAATCAATCAAATTGAGAAAACTGAAACATGAGAACTTGTTCCTCGTCTTGATGACAAAAATGTAATAGGAGGGAAATGGGTTTTCAAGAATAAGTTAGATGAATCATGAAAATTTATTAGAAACAAAGCCAGATTTATGTATAAAGGGTATGCTCAACATGAAGGGATAGATTTTGGTGAAATTTTTTATCTGGTGGCTCATTTAGAATCTATTAAAGTGTTTCTTGCATATGCCTCATTCAAGAAAATTTTAGTGTACCAGATGGATGTTAAAACAACATTTCTGAATGGTTATCTAGAAGAAGAGGTATATATGGAGAAACCAAAAGGTTTTGAATCTTCTGAATATCCACGTCATGTATATAGGTTAAAGAAAGCACTTTATGTCCTGAAACCAGCACCTCATGCTTGGTATTCGAGAATTGATTAAAATTTGATTTCAAAGGGTTTTACTAAGGGGAATGTTGACCATACTTTATATACTAAAGTTGTTAATGATGATCTTTTGGCTATTGAAATCTACATAGATGATATCATATTTGGGTCCACAAATGATGAATTATCACAAAGTTTTTCAACTATTATAGAATCTAAATTTGAAATGTCAATGCTAGGACCTTTAAATTTTTTCTTGGGCATTCAAGTATCAAAACTAGAGCATGACCTCTTTATTTCACAAATTAAATATGAAAAAGAGATGTTAAAAAGGTTTCAAATGGACCAGTGTAATCATTTTGGTACACCTATAAAAAATATGTGTAAGCTGGTCAATCTTGATGATTCCCCACTTATTGATCATCATGAATATCGGTCTATGATAGGAAGTCTGATCTATCTTACTACATATAGGCATGATTTAATACAAGCAGTTTGTTTGGTCTCACACTGTCAGTCTGCTCTGAGACAATCCCATCTAAATGTTGTAAAATGGATTTTCAAATATATCCAAGGTACTCTGGATTTTAGTTTGTGGTATCCAAAACATGGTGAATTTACAATAATACTGTATATTGATGCTGACTTGGGAGGCTTTTTTGATGACCAATGTAGCACCAGTGGAGCAGCTTTCTTCCTTGCTCACAGGCTGGTTGCTTGGTACGGCAAGAAGCAAGACTATGTCACTCTGTCCACAGCTAAATCCAAGTACATTGTTGCCACAACTTGTTTTACTCATTCTTTGGATGTCTTATCAGTTGGCAGATTTAGCAGTTGTTGTATCAAAACCTATTACCATATTCTATGATAATGCAAATACTATTTAAATTTCAAAGAATCCTGTAATGCATTCATGTACCAAACATGTGGCAATTAAATTGCAATTTTTACATGATCAAGTGGCTGCAAATGAACTCATTCTAGTTCATGTTTCCTCCCAAGCACAATTTGCATAAATTTTTACCAAATATTTACCAATGAAAACATTTATGTGATTGCATGATCGGTTGGGCTTTTACTCTCAATCCTCTATTTCAACCTGATTTCTCAAGTATGGGGGAGCTTCTCACAATGCTCACACACAAGACCTCTTTTTCCTTGATGATAAAAGGGAGAGAAAAAGATGACACAAATAATACTTATGTAGATGATATAGATAATACTTATGTTACTTTTTATTGACAAATTTGTGATGATACAATTGATATTGGAACATGGATCTTATATCTTAAACATGGAACATGAATCTTATATTGTTTCTTCACTATGATACTTATGTTACTTTGCTTTGAAAGACTTGTGATGATACAGTTGATACTTTGGAACAGGGAACTTATATCTTGAACAAAAAATTCATTTTGATGCACAACGATACTCTTGTGACTTTGGTTGATGATTGTGTATAGGTCTTGGCATTTAGTTGTGTATATTGAGTTCTCCTACTCTTTGGCTAGTTTCTTTGGTTATTTTCTCAGTGATTATGTGTGCATCAATTTGACGTTTCATTGATGTACGTCTATTGTCTCTATTGGCACATTGTTGGAACTGGTTCTGATAAGATTTTTTTTTGGCATTGATTGGTTCTATGATCATGTGATTCAGTATCAACATTTTCCTACATTTTATACAAAGACACAGTTTTTTTTTTTACTTTTCCTGCAAATAAGGAAGCTAATATTCAGTATCAAGGTTGTCTTGTTAACAACATGGTTGAGCTCTAGAATGACTTATTGATATTTGACACATTAGCATGGGTTTGGTAACAATAGCTTATTGATCAACTATGTTTTTTAAATTGTGGTATTAATTTTAAGACTAAAGTGGAAGTGATCATCTCATTGTTTTGTCTCTTGGTGGTTGTAGTTTTTGTCATCAAGGACAAAGGGGGAGTTTGTTGACTCCAAAAGTTTGTCCTTGATGACATACTCGGTGACTTGGCATAAATGATGTGGCATTTGGTTTTACGTGGATATGTTGAATAAGTAATACATAAAACTTACCATGATTTGATTATGGGATATCATGAGTTCAAGAATATATGATGTGGTTGACCCCATGGTTAACGTATTCAAAAATCATTTTGGTTTATGGAAAAAAAGTGTTTCAGACTCCTAAAGGTCTTCATTATGGTAAAGGATATTATTGAGAAGCTTCGCTGAAGCCCTAGCCGCTACCATTGGCAATGGAGATAAGCTACACCTATGATTTTAGTTTGATTTCAATTTTGGGTTTCATGTATGTGATGTTGTTGGTAAAAAGACAGAAGATGGCAATAGTTTTACCCATCCGCGACAATTTTTTTTATGGGTAAAAGTGTTTTTTCTTTCCTCGGTTACATGTATTCTTTCAATATTATCATTCTTGCTTAATGAAATTACTAAAATATTCTTAGCTAAGGTTGAAGCAAATTAAATTTGTTACCATTTCATTATTGAAAGGTTTCATTTGATTAATATATTTTTTCATTAGTATAGATGATGCTTTCTTATCTGGAAAAACTATTTTGGTTCAGCTTAATAAAATCTGCTATGATTGCTTTGCAAAAAGTTTTTATTCACGGACCATTATTTTTGTCGTAACCCTATACGAGAGTTACTGTGTGAACAAAAGTTTGAACATCATTTTAGTTGTTTAAACTACCATGGTTATTGATCATAATAGGAAATATTTTGGTTGAAAAATATTCGATTAGTTTATTTTGTAAATGTTCTCATTAAAAGTGTGTAAATGGTGAAGTTCTGAAGAGGTTCGGATTGTGCATTTGAAGGAGTTTTTGAAGTTATTAAAATCTATTTTATTTGTAAATTTTTTGTTCATTTACATTTACATATGTATAGGGAGTCTTCTTGGACTGTCTATATATATGTTAATGTAGTTGGAAGGATTGCGAGTTTTTTGGAAAAGAAGAATAGAGGGACATAATTTTTGTCTGGGAATTATATTGAAGATCATTTATTGTAATAAATGTTAATGGTCATGTATTTGTAAGTTTTGTCAAGTATATTACCATGGACCCTATTTGAACTTGTAAGGATTAAGGGGTTGCATCTCCTTGCAGTAGGGCTGCTAAACTGGAAGTATTGGATTGGGATTAATAAAGGAACGGAGTGGTTTTGTCCCTATGACAAGATCTTGTTGGATCTTGAGGGTTTCCACTCAGCACAAATGATGTGTCTTGACTATAGTTACTTATAGTTTATGATCTGATATTTCTCCCCTGTTAAATCTGTTCTTTGAATTTACATCTGTGTTCTTCAAGTTGGTTAAACTGGATAGTTGTTAAGTTCAGCTTTTCTAAGTGACATTTCTTTATACATCTATCTTGTCTATTGAATATAAACCAGAACTTTGTTTGATAATCTGTCCTAAAGTCATTTTTAGGTACTCTAATTCACCCCCTCTCCCTCCCTCTCAGAGTACCTTTAATTTCAAAAATTATAACATTCCATTAGGTGACATGACTTTAAGACATTCTAAAAATAGTTAATGCTCCTTGTCTATGCTTCCACATTTTGCATACATATCTACCAGGCCAGTTACAAAATTACTCTATCCAAAGCTCCCATTTTGGCACAGACCGAGAGTATTCAGGCAGAGGAAATTTCTTACAGCAATGGAGATAAGAAAATAAGAATAGCTATATAACCAATCAAAATAGACAGCTCGGTAGGCCTAACAAAAGTGACATAAAAATTACTAACAAAAGGGGTAAGAAGCCCACGACCAACACATTCCAATCATCGACAAACACAAACCTGAGAAGGAATTGCCACTTAATTTTTGTGGAACAAAATAGGGGAAGGGCTTTGAGAACATCAAGGTGCAAATCAGTACTGAAAGGATAGGAAACCAACACCAACACAGCTAAACCCTGCATTGGCGCAACATGCACTTCTGAAGAGAGCCCCTCTAAAGAGATCGAATAAACAGTTTCTCAATTAATGTTAATAGATTTCTATAATCTATGAGACTGTTTTTTGTTGTTTTTAGTTCTTTTGATGTCAGTAAGTCATTCAACTTTACCATACCAATAGACCAAAGGTCTGTTCACATTGAATATTTTTAGAATATATGAATAATCAAATTCTAATATTTTTATTGTCATATCTTTATGATTAATATTAGTTCAATTTTATTGTAAATTTAATTTTATGTTTAATTTTTAATGTTGTATTTTAATTTAAATGACTAATAACATGTCAGAATTTGGTTGTTCATGAGAATTGAGCACTTTATCTTTACGCCGTAAGCGTTTCCATTTTGGAAAGGCCCAGCCTGTTTTTTCCATCCAACGATTAGAAGTAGTGGAGAGGCCAATGACTACCATTGAATTCATCTAGCCCCTTCATCGCTTTTTACTAGCTGTCCATCCCAGTTGTCCATCCCAAGCTGTCCATCTATCCCAGCTCCAACTGTCCATCCCCAGTTATTCCCCAGCTGTCCATCCATCCCCAGTTGTCCATGGTTGATAGTCACATCATTTCACCTGTATCACAAAACATAGCCAATTATGTGGCAAAATAATCAAGTGAAAATTCCAATTCCAACAAGCATATAAACGCCACACGCAATAGACAAACACCAATAAAATGTGGGAAGAGTAACTTGTAAAAGAAATGCCTTCAACAGTGGACACCAAAATGCTGATTATGGCAGTATTAATACAAATGCCCAAACTATTTCTGCAAAATTGGGGGATAAGAGATGATAAAACGGAACCTGTGACTCCATAAAGAAGGAAGAAGAAACATAGCCCAAGAACATGACCCAAAAAACAATCCAAAACATTACAAAACTGTTGCAAATAAAGGCACATGCTTTTCCCTAAAACCACAACATAGGAAGAAGCTTATTGTGCTACCATAGATCAATTCACAAGCCAAGAAACTATGACGACAGGGAAAGATAACCATGGTGTAATCCAAGCATCTAACAAAAGAATACAAAAAGAACAGACTTGACGAGGATAACGACTCTATGCAGACTCGGTCGACAACTAACACTTCTTACAAATAGGAGCTTACAAAGTTGACAACAACATGGCAGAGTATGGAATAGATACATGCTATTGTTTGAGGTATGCGAGACATAAAACAAGGATTCAGCAGAGCTCATAAATCGAGTTCCATAAGAGGAAAAACCCTTAAGAAGAATTAACCAAACAACCAAGGCATATCAATCCATTTAAAAGCACACAGATCACACGGTTAAATTAGACCAAAATGCATGAAAAATAGCAAACAACGATTTCAAATGAAAACAAAAGAAAGTTTCTCTTGCGACAAGGGCGAGGCATTGAGGCCTAATGTATCCTAACCACTACCCATTGTATTTCTCAGTCTTCCGTAAGATAATCATTTGCCACATCTAGGATATGTAATCTCAGGTAAGAAGTATTGGGTTCTCTCACAAACTCCATTGTATGCTCATAAAAGTCACATGTTTCTTCCTTGATTACCGGGATACCTGGGAGACATGTAGCTCCACAGATGGAAGGCAAGGCACTCAATAGTTTAATGACTTGCCAATCAAGGGTAGTAGATATTTGTCTTATATTTAAAAACTATAAAAAGATAATTTATATGTGAAATCTCATTTTAAGAATTTTTTAATAATTTTAGTTTTACATTCTAATGTATAATTAAAAAGAACAATGATGATGTTGCCCGTGGAGCAGAGCTCAGTTGTTCCTTTTGGAGAGGTCACCATTTTAGAGCTGAGTGGAAGCAGTTTTTCCTGTGGCGTCGTCTTTTGGTGTTAGTGCTTTTACCCTACTATTCTAGCGTTGTCTCTGGTTTTGGGGGTTCAGTTGGTCATTTTTTGTGGCCCTTTGGTTTCCATTTGTGGGCACCAAATTTAAAAAGAACAATAGAATTGAAATAGTGTTTTCTGGTGCCGTTTGTGGGTTTTTAAAAAAATATGTACTTAGATCAACTTGAGTGGGCATGATTTTCAAATCTTCACTCTCTAATTTTCCATGCTCATGCTCTCATTTAGCTAAGTTTCCTTATGCGAGTGGGATTGCTCTTGCATAGTGTACGGTCTTACTCTTACTAACGTCAGCTATACTGTCCTCTTATTGGGTTGATGTTACACAATGGACATTCTAATCCCCTAATAACAACATCTAGATTGCCCTATGACACTTAGGTTAATCCTGGGTGAGTAGCTATGCTTGCCACTACTAATGTCAGCTAGATTGCACTATATCAATGTGGTTGATATTGCATAATGGATGTTTTCCCCTACTAATTTCAACTAGATTCCCTGTATAAATGGCGTTGATATGCACAATAAACATTGTCTTCCCTCCTAAGATCAGCCAAATTGCCCTATGTCAATGAAATTGATGTTCTAGAATGAACGTTCTCTTCCCTATCAACATCGACAAAACTTCCCAATAGTAAATAATAAAGTATATAATAAAAATTACTAATATTGATAATTTAATATATTAATGAACTTATTAGTGAGTGGTGGAATGAACTAAGATTTTGTAATCAATCCAAATTATATTGCTTTCATAAAAAGTTGACACATATCAAAGAAAAACTCAAACATTGGAATAGGAACCCCTTCAAGAACATATTTGAGCAAAGAGCCAGGGTAGAGGAGCTCAAGGTACTAAACCTAGCCTTTTTGCATTGTTTCTACTAATATAAATAAATAGAGAGTTAATTAGAGTCAAGCATTCGTCTATCAACATTAAAATAAATAAAATAATTTCACAAGATAACTTCATCAAATTTCTAAAGTATAAATGGACAAATACTTAAATGACATTTCCATAAATCTGCGGCATTGGCTTGCAATAAACAAGTGGAAAACTGGTTAAATGACTACTTTTCATGGCTTTCAAAAACTTGAGAGATTGAGCTGCTATGTATTACGCTCATCAAAGATTAGTTATTAATATTATTTTATTGCACAGAAGGAGGAGTGATATTTTAATTATGGAAAATGGTTTTTGGGATTTCATTATATATATTAAATATAAAAAAATTAATTTAATCTTTAATAAAATATTGTAAATATTTTAATAATTTGTATATGTATCAAAACAAGTGCAAGGGTTATGTTGATTGTAATTTATACTAGCACTTCTACTTATGGGAGGTTCTACATGTTTGAACAAAATATAGTTTCATGGACTACAATGGTTTCAAGTTATGTTCAAAATGAGAGAATAGAAGATGCATGACTACTTTTTGACAACAAAATGTTATTTCATGGACTGCGATGTTGTCTGGTTATGTTTGCAGTAGACTAATCAAGGAGGCAAAATGATTTTTTGACAAATTTTCTAAACGAAGTGTGGTATCATGTCATGCGATGATCTTTGGATTTTCTAGGAAGGAAGAATTAAATGTGCTTACCAACTTCTTGTTGAAATGCCGTTGAAATGCCAAAATGAGATGTTGTACTCTGGAATGCAATGATTGTCCTATATGCCTAGAAAGGGTGCATGATAATGGCATGCTATTTGTTTGAGAAAATTGCTAAATGAGATGTTCTCTCATGGACTTCCATAGCTAGAGGGTATTGTCAGAATGCTAGAATTGACAATGTGTCCAAAGTGTTCGATAATATGCCAAAAATAAATGTAGTTTCATTGAATGCTATGATAACAAGATACGAGAAACAAATTAGAGTGAAAAATGTGTGCCACTTGTTTGATGAAATGCCAAAATAAGATGTGTTGTGGAATCCTATGATAGCAGGATGTGTGTAGAGAATATGATAGTGTGTGCATGACACCTATTTGACAAAATGCTAAAGTGAAATGTAGTCTCATGTACTTCAATGATTACAATAAATGTGATAAATCAAATGAGTGGGAAATCCCTTCAATGTTGTTCTCAAATATAGCTGGTAGGTATCAAGCTAGATCCAACAACGTTCATGTTTCAATCTTTACAAATGGTATCGTTGATTTAAATCTATCACTTCTCCATCAATTCTCGCTCATAGATGGTTCAATTTCTATGTGGAAAATTCCATCGAAAAGAGAAAACTTTGGTAGACTTATATGTTCTATTGTTTATATGTTCTAACTAAACCAAGTTACCTATGTCAGTATTGTTCCTGAATGAATATGTCAATTTGAAAAGTATCTTGTCATGAGTAGTATGTTGAACATCTAGCTTCACTAAGCATATACATGACATCAAAAAATATGCAAGGGTTTCCACAACCCTTGTATTATTGTCATTTACCAATCCAAAAATATGGTGGAAACAAGTGCAATTCACAATATTTTACCTATTATAAGTAATGTATAATAATCTAGAATGTGATCATTAGAAATTTCTTTTACTAAGAAATTTGTCATGTCAATATAATTTTATATACTACTATGAAGTGAGACACATTATATGTGAGTAATGGTGGTAAGATCTCTTAAAATGATTTTAGTTTGAATGCAATTATATATAGTGAGCTTTATGTTTCAATGGTTAGTATTCAAAGCCATTTCTCAGGTGATATTTATTGCGGAGAAGTTTCTCTCATGGTTGACCTCATTGAATATCTCATTAATTTAAGAGGAACTATTACCCACATCATCTA
>MU223982.1:129927-140470 GCA_018584345.1 Thuja plicata | reverse complement strand
AGATGGGAGAAGAAAGAGAGATGGTTGGAAAGAGATATAGATGAATATAAAGATATAGATGGTGAGATATATTGATAGAGAGATAAGGATATATAGAGAGGGTGAGAAGGAGCGACAAACAAAGGGAAAAATACTTAAATGACCTTCCATAACTCTACGGCGTTCCCATTGCACACTAAGGTGCGATTGCTAGTTGTATTATTAGTGTATTGTTCACCAATTCTATCAATGCTAACAATATGTAACAAATTCAAGTCTAAATGGATAAAGTGGCTCCAGAGTTTCTAATTTGTATACTCATATTATATATTTGGTTAATGTTGTGTACAATTTTACATGCGCCACCTTCTCTGCTAGTCTGTAGAAAATCTTTCCCTCAAGAAAATTGTATCAAATTGGGAAAATTCAAACTCAATAAAGAAAAATATTTTAAAATCAAACATTAATTATTTTTAAACATACATATAAAATAATGTGATCGTAAAATGAGAATAAAAATAGAAAAAGTATGATTATTTATGAACCCATAAGTTTCGTAAGCTCCCACCTCGGATATCGTATTTAGAATTAAACTCATGTTGAATTTCTGTATAGCCGCCCTACGTCATCTAGGATTTTGACGGCCTTGTGGCTTTATTTGATGGAATCGTGGAACTGAAGGATACTTCACAATTTCTCAGAAATCTCTCCATTCTGAATTGGGTTTCTGCCATCACATCATTTTGGAGGTGAAGATGCTATGAAAGTGTGAGAATGACATGAGGACAGATGGCCCCTTGGGCCTGTGCAGCTTGTGGACCACATCGCAAAATATGCGTGATGATTGTCTGCGATGGCGAGGAGGGGTAAGTAATCAATTTCTATATTTAATGTATAGATGCATAGCTAGATAGAATTCCATATGGAGCCCATCAAAAACATGAAATTTTGTTCTGTACCAGTAAGAATAGAGGGCAGATGTAATCTCTTGTAGGGACATGACTTATATACAAAGCATATTTTAGAAGTTGAGATGTCTATCTTCGATTTTCAACATCTATGATCATGTCTATTGAGTTACTAGTTGATTCGTTCCAATTTGATTTATCATATGTTTAGTTAGGGAAAGTGTATAAGTAGTCATTATAGTTAATTTTGTGTATTCTGAGTTTCTAAATAGTACATCAGATTAAAAATATATTTTTTACGTTATCTCTGCATGAACTTGACTGCTTATAGCTATTGTCCTTCCTTTCGAGAAGTGGAGCCAAAAGCTGCGGGATCTAATATGAATAAAAGGGTAAAAAAGAGGTCATTTCAATGTGTTATTTGAAATATATTCCTTGTTGCCCCATTACTCATTCGCTTTGACAGTCAAAAAATTGCACAATTGATGCAATACTTATGAATAAATGTCCGAATAATCATGTGGTAGTGGTACGAATAAAGTTGTACAATTGATACTAATTAAAAAGTTATATCTAGCTGTTGGACCACAAGATGATATTTTAATGAATATTTAATTAACAAAATCCAATGAACTTTAGTTGGAACATGAATGATGATTAGACCCCTTCCCCTACACTCCCATTATCACTCTGTACTATGAATCTATCTTTGTGTTCTTCATAAATTTGAAGACCTTATAGCTAAGACTAAGCTTTCCTTGAAGGGCTTTCTACGTCCTTTTATGACATGGTTATCCTACCTTGGATTTTAACAATATTTTTTATGCTCGTGACATTGTTTTGGAGCTCAACTTGCTATTATTCCTCATTTATTTTCACACTACATTATAATGCTAGTTTCTGCTCTTCTATGATACATATTTCCAATGTGTAAGGTGAAAATTCATTCTTGAAAACTTAAGCATATATTTTGGTGTTCTCAAGTGCTTGTACCTTCTTACTAGAAATAAATTTGAAAGGTTTTAGGGTATTGTGCACGGGTCTAATGAAATAGGGAATGATGACCCTAGGGGTCCTGATTGTCTTGTCACGGAAAAAATGGTGTCTTATCTGTTGGCCCAATGTTAAGATAATGGAAAGGATGTGTACAGAGAGGGTAGGGGTGAATCAGTACCCTTAAAAACTTTTAGTCAATTCTTTGCATTCACTATACTGTATTAACTGACTGAGTAGATTGCTTATTCCAAACATATAGTATCAATGCTGAAAGGTAAATGCATGTAAAATAAACATTACACATACATGAAATTAAGTCCTCTTGACACTAGTATTTTGGTATCACAGAAAACCCCTATTAGAAGGTAAAAACTATGGTGGGAATGAGACCCACAAAACTTCACTACTGGAGTAATAAAGATCTCTTATTAAAGCTTTACAAAATGATCACTTCTGATGAAGTTACCCTATTAGGAGTAACAAAAAGATCGACTAGATCTACCCCATGTGAGGATTTAGTAACACAATCTATGTGTGCACTCTATTAAGAGATTTATAATAAAACTGTTAAGTCTACTCTGTTAAGAGATTTAGAGTGTATTAAAATTATTAGAGAATAACAGAAAGTTGATCTAAAACATATACAATCTCAAAATTGTTGATACAGATCCATTAAGTTCATACAAAACATATCACCTCAATGTGAATGATAATACCTTCTGTTTTGTTCTTCTTGGTAGCCTTTCCTTAGTTCTGGAAACTAATTTTTGTAATGTGGTCTCTGTAATTGAATCCCTTGTCTGATCTCCGATGTCTGTAGTATGGAGGCTACTTGATCATTTATTGATCAATATACTTAACAAAAATTGACATCTATACAATTATATATCAAACAATGTAACCTAATTAGGGTTCAACAATTACATCCTTACCCTAAGATCAATGGTGTACATAATTTACTTTTATCATCTACACATAGGAGACACAAATAATTAATGTTGTAAATTCGTAACTAATGTCGTCCTTGATCATGTAAACCGTTATCTAGGTCAGCTCAAAGTTTGTTACATAGATTAATGTGTCATAACAAACTTTTATGTGGACTCAGTTCCACTCAGTTAATGTTGTTCCTCGGTGCTCGGAGTATACTATGTATCTTGGTTATACTGGTGTGAATCATTTATGCTATGTATCTCGGTCTTGTCTGCACTTGATATAGTCTGTTTACTCTAGTATCACTATACGCGGTTAACTCTAGGCGAGATCAGTGCTCTCGGTCAACTCTGTACTTTGGTGATATAAATTGACTGTCTTGTATTGACTCTATCATTGACTGTCCATTGTGTCTGGTTAATAAATAATGACAAATTCAATTTACAATTGGAGTAACATTCTCCCCCTTTGGCATTAGTGGAGTAACATTCTCCCCCTTTGGCATTAGTATCAAAAATTTAGTACCCTACATAATATACTATACATGATGACTCTCCTTTGTACATCCTCCCCCTATGTATATACTCGGTATATGTATATGAACATCCTGATTGTAGTATCCCCCTTTTACTATACATGTATATACATATATTTCCCCCTTTTTGAAATAATAACAAAAGGTGTGTAACTTACAGTTTGTCAAAAATATTGGGATGGGCATTCTTGAGAGTTTCCAATAACTTCTCCCATTCCTCCTTTAATTTCTCTAGGGTGAGTAGCTATAATTATACCTGGGCATGCATATCATATATGCTCTATGTTACTGATAAATCCGGGGTGGCAATGAGATTCTTTTCCAGTCACATTTTTTTGCATTATTGTTAAATGTTGTAGTAACATCGCCTGGAGCTCGGTTACTTGCTCTCTAATCTGTTCTTCTTCTTTCTTCAAGTCCTGTCTCAACCACTGGTTTTGAAGTATATTCTTATAATGCATTTGTAATGCATGTTTCTCAGTTCATAGACTCTGTGCACTATCCTTTAGACCTTGGTCTAATTTCTTTAGCTTTTCACTAATGTCGGTAATGAAGGGATCTAATGTGCATAACCACTTTAGAATAGTAATGGCTTCAGATATCACAGTTTTTAAACCACTTACAAATTCTGACATATTTACCTTATGTACTACCACTGCTTGGATGATCTTCTTGGTAACTTTGTATTGGATCTTCTTCTCAGCTCGCTCTTCAAATCTTTGCTCAACATCAATGTCAGGCTTATCAATTTCCTTGGTGAGTGTTTCAAGTTTTTCCAGTATGGGGGTTCGTTCATCAATATTTATATCCGGTACAACTTGTATTAAGATATCCTTTGCATTCTCTAGTATTTGTACACACTTTACTTCTATTCTAAGCTTATCTTGTGCTGCCTTTCTGGTGCAAAGTTAACAATACTTCTTTAGTGTTTTAGGATCAAGTGTCTTAGGATCCCATTTAGGAATCTCTATGATTTCATCTAAAATAACTTGTTCCTTGGTTCTTTTTTGTTTCTTCTTCTTCTTACCTTGATTGCTCTATGTAGGTAACAATCCTAAATTTAACTGAGCCTTTTTGTCAATTTCTGACTTTGATATCTCGGTACTTAGTTTAGGTGCCTCGGTAATTGACCTAGTGTCAGTAGTAGATGTATCTACTGCCTTGTCAGTAGTCTTTATAGTACCTTCACCTTTCTCTTCTAAAACATCAATGGTATCTTTTTGTACATCATCTTGTTTTGTTTCACCACTATGCTCGGTCTCTTTACTGTGTTCTTCACCCTTATCTTCATTTGTATCTATTGCCTGCTTGAGTGGATTTTGTTGTGCTTCGGTCTTAATTTCAATTGCCTTAACCAAAATAAGTAACTGGCTTGGGGTAGTAGCTTGGGAGACCTATGATGTATCTTTCTCATCAATAGTCTCCGTTGCTCGAATGGATTCATCTTCTTTGGCCTTTTCATCTGGATCTCCTTCGGTTACATCAGTTAAATTGTGATATTCGGGTAACCTAAATTAGTCAAGAGTTCAGGAATACCATCTAACACATTAGTAACTGTTGTATCATCAACTATCATGGGTTTTGTACTCGGTCCAGTAAATACAACATCAGTTACTTCCTTGGTGTCCTGGATGTCCTTAGGTGGATTCAGCAATTCATTCAAATTTTTGGTGCTCTCAATATCCACGGCCTTCATATTACCTTGTAAGATATTCAATGTTCTTTTTTTCTTTGAAAAATTGTTAGCATGTTGTCTCATGATATCCTATATTTCCTTAACTTTGCACTCAGGTTTGATAAGTGTGAGAGCTTCTTCTCTCATCTGTTTCTCAGTTTGGAGTGCATATGACCATCTTGATGATATTTTATCATATAATTCTAATGGTATAAGTATAAAATTTAACTCAAAATTTTTTCAAGTTAATTATCATACCTATTATTGCTTCTTCGAGTTTATCTTTTTTTCTCTTTAGATAAATCAGAATATACTTGTATCTTTGGATGTGCCAATTGTCTGGTTATCCTTATTTTCTCTGCAATCTCATTAATACTTTATGATGGTGTGTTGTGAAGAACCTTGAATTATTCTATTTTTTCATCAAAATCATCCTTGTCATCTTTATTTCTCACATATCTCCTCTTTTGTCTCGGTGCAGTAGTAGTACCCATCTACTTCCTTGTCTGGTATGTAAATTTTGGTAAGGGCCTTGTAATTTGTGCTACACCTTTTTTCAAAAGTGGTGAATCATTGGTCACCGATTGTGATCTTGTTTATGTTGGAGATACAGTCTTTGTACTTTTTCCCTTTTTGGCCTTGGATGCTTCAACTAGTGTGTCATCAGACTCGATGGCATTAGTGTCATGATTTGGTTTAGCTTCTTGACCGATTGAGGTTTGCTGCTTGGTTTCCTCTTCAGATTTATCCAATTCTTCTTCAGTTATAGAAAGTTTCCTCTTTAATGTTTTGACCATTTTGGTCTTTTTTTGACCCAACTATTGTACTTGTAACTAAATTTGTATACGGGTCTTTGCCTCATCATAAGTGTCAAATCTCATGGCCAATTTGTCAACAGGCTCATTTAACAATTTTTCAATAGCCTCTGTAGCAACATCAATATTTAACTCATACTCCATTAGAGGTAGCCATGCTATCCTTGGATCAACTACTTTGATTAATGTTGTGTCTATGTCTACTAAAAAATAGATATTGTCTTCATATTTATCAACTAGTTGTAGTAGAATCTGGGATCTCTTTTACATTCTGGCTTTGAATTTTGCAAAGTATTCATTCATTACTGACTCAAAGTTCTAACCTAAACTTGTAATCATTTCATCTATTTGAACTGTAACCAGTCTATCTATCTTCCATTTGACTTTACCGATTGATGGAAATAAATATTGCATGTAGAAGAATACGCAAATTAGTAATGAACTAAACTTACATGTATTTTTCTTTGTTGTCCTGATGGTTCTCATATTCTCCTCTGGTTACTTCTGCAATAGCTTAGAAAGATCAAATTGTAGACCTTTCTTGAATATCTTGTAAGCTATATCAATAGCTCCACATGATATGATGCTTGGCCTACTAGATTAAAATATCGTATACACAATGGCATAAGCACCAAATCTTAGTTTAGGATCATTAATGTAGTTGACCTTCAAGCCTCTACCATCCCACTTGGCTAGTGTTATCATTTCCACCTCAGTTCTCGTTAGGTGTCTTAGGGCTTTGGCTTTGTCACATATGGGATACCCTATGACTGCATGAATGACATCCCTGGTTATATTTTTAGGTTCATCTAGCCATAGGTTTCTTTTGGGTACCCCGCTAAGAACAATTCATATCCATTTATTCTGAAAGACCTTCAGGAAATCTAGGGCATGAGTTAAACATTGAACCTCTAAGTGTTTGTGGTTTTCCTTCAGTTTTCCATCTGTGCACAATGATTAATAGGTGGACACAAGCTCAAAATATTTGATTTCACCTATCTTGCAATGTATGTATGCACGCATGTCTTGTACTAGCAAAACCCTAGGCGGGATAGACGAGAATGCGCCTTGAGTATCTGGTTGTGTTGCAACTTGTGGATGGATCTTGTAGTTAGGTTCCATGCAGGTGGAGTTCTTCACCAAAGCAACCTTCTTTTCCTTATCCATTTATCTTTCCTTGTTCGTGATGAATATGCCATAATTCTGTGATATTAGGGCTTTCGTAAAATGTGCTCGAATAACTCGGTAAGGGCAGAATGCTCAATAAATAACCTCTGTATTCTTGGAAATCTGCCAAAATATTTGTAGAATGCACAAAAATCTTCTTTTACAACTTAGCTCTCTATTCTATGTTCTTCTTCATGATTGCGTTGTGAACAAATGAGCTCACATTGACTAAATTTATAATAAATAATTTAGGATGATGCAATAAATGTGTTTCACCAACCACTCAGTGAACAAATGATATGCTTGGTTAACACTATCAATGCTTCACCTCGGTGAGTATACAATATACTCAGTTACCATATCAACTCGGTAAACCCTTCACATTTTCATCGACTGACAGTTTTAACTTGGTACATTTAACCGACATGAATAGATCATAGAAATCAAGTATATAATGTCATAGTGCATATTTATTTATGTTGATTTGGCATATGTGCAATTAATATAGGTGTAAAGAAAGAAAAATATACTTTTGTTTATATTGTTTTATTAAGGTTTGATTGTGTATTTCCCTAACCTTTACATTTAAATTGTAATTTTATTGAAATGTGATTATGAAGTAGATAAGATGCTCCACCTTTATCCCCAAATGCACAAATGCAAGATCCAAGTTGATCAACCCAAAAGAGGGATTAATGCACAAATGAATCAACCATTTGGAAATGAAAACAAAGAGGGAGATCTTAAATTCTATTAATTGATTATATAGATATGATATATGGTAGTAATTGAAAAGGATGAGAAGAAGAACCAACCTTAAGGTATTGCAGATCCAGAAAATGTTGTTTTTTGAGGTCCATAGACTGTTTCTGGAAAATCTAAAGTATGATCCGGAACCGGAACGTAGAGACAAACAAAACCCAGAAATATTTTTCCGATCTGACAACATCTTATGAAAAAGGTAGACCTTGACCCACAAATGTCACCCCTGACCCAATAATGTCGACCCTGACCTACACAGCGTTGACAGAAAATCTGTTCACAGAGCCTGAAAGAAAACCAAAAAGGGTATCCAAATCTAAGTCCAAATCTACAGTCCCAAACCTATACCTGCAAGAAAAAGAGGTTTTTTTGTTGAGGGGAGGGGTTTTCCTTAGTCAAACCCCGATTTAGGAATTAACCTTTAAATTAATAACGTATAGAATGCTAGCAAGTAGTAGAATTGAATCTAACAATGAAGCTATGATATTAAATATATATGCAAATGTAATTCAAATGTAGCAAGTATGAAAGTTTGGACTCAATAGAAACCATAAAGCTCCATGATTGTATGCTTGAAATCCACCTTGAAGAGATGATGAAATATTCTTGAGGATGCACAAAGGATCTTGAAGGAAGATCACACCATCATGATGGCTAGATCTAGGATTTGAATGATGAATCTTGAATGCTTGAACCAAATCCCTTCAAAGGCTTGAAAGCTTGAATCCTTGATCTTCAACGGAGAGGTTGAATTATTGAGAGGAAGAATTGGACACCTTGGAAGCTTGAAAACATGTAGAACAATGTATTCTTGAATTTTTTGCTTCTTGACAAAATCTAGGTTAGAGCTTTTTTGCACTTATAAGACTTAGAGAAAATGAGAGAGAAAGGCTTCCTTTTATATTAAATTAGGGCACAATCTTTTAAGGAGGATGACATAGGAGAATTAAATCCTAATTATATCCTTTACCCCTAGGAGAGGACCTAAGATAAATATAATTTAGGAATCACCACTTTGGAACCCGAAACAACTGACCCGGAAGCGTGAAAATTGAATTTTGGATGACCCCTGACAGCCAACAAGCTTCCAGATTTGAAAGGGGGACCCTGGTCAAGGTCAAGGCCGACCTTGACCTAGGTCAAGGTCAACCTTGACCCAGGGGTCAGAACCCCTGGAAAACATGCTAGGTGGGGTAGAAGGTGCCTGGAGAGGCCCAATTAGGGTCCTAAATCGGCACAGAAGTAGGGGATGATGCATAAATGGAGGGACAGTATGATGGAGGTCAAAAATATCCCCTAAGGAGAGATAAACATTCTTATCATGGAAGTGCTTCCATTTTAAGATGATACATTAAGCCCCCACTTTAGCGGGAGTATGGAAATTGAACATGCTCATGGTAAAGCTAGAAGAATAGATCTTGGTGGATTGCGACGAGGTAGAATATCACCAAGTCAACGACATGAATCCCTAGACAAAGGATTATAACTCATCATACATACATAAAGATCATAAGAAATCAATCATAGAAAACATACATGACTACATAAGCAAGACCAGAGGACCACTATAGATAACATAGCTTCATGATCTAATCCTACTAGCATGAAAGCAAAAAGAGAGAAAATAAAAATTCATTACATCACCTAGTAAGATGCCCACCTTACTATGAATCACCAAGGAGGGAGAGTCCAACAGGTTCACCCACAAACTATGCTTGTAATTGTAAATGTGTCTTCTGACGGCTTTTTAAAAATATCCATAGATCCACATTCTTGTATCACTATGGAATATAAAATGTGTGTCCACTCAAGATTTATCAAGTTATGTGCATTACCTTTCAAGGATTTAGTATATTGTAAAATAAAATGGTGTGTATCTCTTCAAGATTTAGCAGCTTGTGTGCGTTACCTTTTAAGTATTTAGCAAAAAAAAAAAAAGTAAAAAAGTAAAAAATGTGTCTCTTCCGGATTTAGAAACTTATGTGTGTTACCTTCCAAGGATTTAGCATGCTGTAAAATGTAAATTAATGTAAACTATAGTACAAGGGAGACCCTATATATGTCCCCCTCCTTATCATGACTACCTACTAGGCAGGATAAGGAAGAGGAAGAGGATACCTACTTCACAAGGTAAGGAGATATCCAACTTAACAATATTGTATACCATATTCTTAGCGAAGAGCATTGACCCTTACATCAAAGAACATAGATAATAATGAAATGGATATGTCACTTATGGAAAAAGGATCCTCAAAGAGGAAGAGATCTTACCAACAAGACCCTCATCATAGAGGAGTTCTTAGGATAAAATTGTCATCTCCTCAAGAAAAGAGGGACCAAAAATTCAATTAACAAGCTTCTGTAATCAAGAGGAAGCATAATCTTTGGATGAAGGAATCAAACTCTAACTCAAAGCAAGAGAAATAGTTTGTCAAAAACATAGTTTTCAAAATAAATAAGAGGTGAAGACCTAGGACAATCACCTCTTATATAAGAGGGTATCCATATTAAAAAACATACATCTTTATAAGGAAATAATGTTGTAAGATAAATGCATGCCACTAAGTTAAGGAAAGTAGCTCCTTAAATAGAGGAAAAAGGAAAAATACCTTGCCCCCCAGGTGTGAAGGCAAGGGATATATTAGATTATATCAAGAGATTTCATAGCAAAGAGATATCCTTACAAAACAAATGTCCTAGAAAAGATATCATGGATGATTTATAGGGATAGAATATAGAAAGAATAACCAATTAAACTCAACACAAAAGATAT
>MU223982.1:110225-125680 GCA_018584345.1 Thuja plicata | reverse complement strand
ATAAATTGCTTTTTAATAATTAAGGGACTATAGCCATTTTAATTAAATTAATAGGCTAGGGGAATGGGTTGGATTGCAAGTGATACTTTGATTCAAAGATTTATTTAATTCCATTATAATTAAATACAATAGCCATGTTTGATTTAGATTTGATCTGATTGGTCGATATTGATTTAAATTGTATGGCTATAGTAGATAATATAAATCAGTGATAAAAATCACCTAGGACATTAAATTGATTAAAATAATTATGCCAAACAGTAACAGGGTCGTTTGGACATAACTCGAGGGTATGATCACACTTAGGGCAAATAGGGTCTATAGTTGCGACAGACCAAAATTAGGTGGTTACAGGATCTACACTCATGTGCCGGATGTCTATGCTTATTACAATTATAGCAAATACCATTCAATTTAGGAAGGTTTCTAGGAATACCTTTTTATTTGCTCCTGCAAACATTTGATGTTTGCTCTGGTTTTCCACAGTGATGGCAAGAGGGCTTCTTCAGATTAGGATTTGAGTATACATTCCTTTGTTTAGCTTGATTTGACGATTCTCCTTGCTTTGTATACCCTAATCTGGTATTGTTATTCAGTCTTCTTTGATAGTTCATAAATTCATCCATTATCTTAGTGCTTTCTTTAGATCTCTTAATCACTTCATTATGTTGTTGTAAAATTTTCACTTCATTTCTTAGTTTCTCATTTTCTTATTTTAATACACCAATATCATCTATAATTTTTTCAATATTAGTATTCACTTGGTTGGCCTCATGATTCATAGCAACCACTTGATTGGTGATCTCAAATTAATGTTCAGTAAGTCTAGATATCTCAGTTTCTTTGTCTTGTAACTTTTCAGTCATCTGTCTTCTATCATCAACAACAATATTCCTATCTTGTTCATATTTCTTGGCATAATTCAAAACTTCAAGCATTCTAACCATTTGTGTATCTTTTCCGATCTATAGTGCTTTCACTTGTTGAGTAAGTTGTTAATTTCTCTCGGACAACTTTGATATGATTCCTTCAGATGCATCAGATATGGTACCAGATTCAGATCCAGATGTATCAAAAGGGTCATGAATCTCTTCTTCATGATAATCAATCTCACGAAAGTGAAGTGTCATTTCCTTCCTCTTAATCAATATCTCCCTGAGTTTCTCTTTGGCTTCTTTACATTGTTCGACATAGATCTGCAGTTGTAACTTTTGATTCTCAATAGTTTTGTGAAGTGTATACCTCTCCATTGTAAGATCTTTTCTCCTTAGCTATTAAACCTTCAAAATAAGACAACAAGCTCTGATACAAATTTTTGGCACAATGTTAAGATAATGGAAAGTATGTGTACTAAAAGGGGAGGGGTCAATCAGTACCCTTAAAAAATTTTAGTCAATTCTTTGCATTCACTATACTGTATTAACTGACTGAGTAGATTTCTTATACCAAACATATAGTATCAATGTTAAAAGGTAAATGCATGTAAAATAAACATTACACATATACATGAAATTAAGTAATCTTGATAATAGTATTTTGGTATCACAAAAAACCACTATTAGGAGATAAAAAATGTGGTGGGGATGACACCCATAAAACTTCACTACTATAGTAATAACGATAGACTGTTAAAGCTCTACAAAAAGATCACTTCTGATAATCTTACCCTATTAGGAGTAACAAAAAGATCAAATAGATCTACCCCGTGTCAGGATTTAGCAACACAATATATGTGTGCACTCAGTTAAGAGATTCACAATAAGACAATTAAGTCTACTCTATTAAGAGATTTAGAGTCTATTACAAGTGTTACAGACTAACAGAAAGTTGATCTGAAACATATAAAATCTCAAAATTGTTGATATGGATCCATTAAGTTCATACAAAATATATTTCTTAAATATGAATGATAATAACTTCTTCTCTGTTCTACTCGTTAGCCTTGCTTTAGTTCTTCAAACTAATTTTTGCAATGTGGTCTCTGTCCTTGAATCCCTTGCCTGATCTTTGATGTCTGTAGTATGGAGGTTATTTGATCCTTTCATGATCAACATTCTTAACAAAAATTGACATCTATAAAATTATATATCAAACTATGTGACCTAATTAGGGTTCAACAATTACATCTGTACCCTAAGATCAACGGTGTACATAATTTACCTTGATCATCTACACATAGGAGACATAAACAATTAATGTTGTAAATATATAATTAATGTCCTCCTCGATCGTGTACACCGTTATCTAGGTCAGCTCAAAAGTTGTTACATAGATTAATGTGCCATAAAAAACTTTTATGTGCACTCAGTTCCACTTGGTTAATGTTGTTCCTTGGTGCTTGGTGTATACTGTGTATCTTGGTTATACTGTTGTTCTGTTATGTTGCATAGCTTGGTGTTTTCTATGCTTGGTATGGTCTATTTACTCGGGTATCACTATACTTGGTTAACTATGGGCATGATAAATGCTCTCGGTTAACTCTACACTTTGGTGATATAAATCGACTGTCTTGTGTTGACTCTGTCACAAACTATCCATTGTGTCTAGTTGATAACTAGTGACAACTTCAATGTGCAATTGGAGTTGCATTCTCCCCCTTTGGCATTAGTGAAGTAACATTATCATAGTGCTTTTGTATTTGTTAATTAATTAAAAATACAAAATAGTTTACCTATTTTTATTTTTCTATTACATTATTTATATCATATTGTATTCTAGATCTAATTTACCCTCACTTCAATGTGTGAAATTATCATTTGTTGTTGTATATTTTTTTATCCTATCTAGTATCTGAATTTTATGTCAAATGAAAGGAAACCCGCCTAGGTTTTGTAGAGCACAAATTGTAAGGAGAATTTATTCAAATTCTTTGTTAAATTGGCCACTAACTTGAAGTCTCAAGCACTAGACATAGATCATCTATAGTGATAATTAGTTAGATAGTTCAAAAATCCAATTTAGGGAAAGGTGTAAAGTTCTTTTAATGCGTGGCTTTATGTGCAAACAATATGTAAATTTATGCTATATGTGATAATTTACAACTATCCTAAATTAGATTGAAATGTGAATCACGGCTAACAATTGGACTCATAACTTGATGAACAATATAAGGAAACATTATATGCTTGGAAAATGAAAAAGGTTATATATTGAATGTAAAATTAGTAAAAAAGTAATGTATTAGAAGAACTTGTGTAGATAAGAGACCTTTCTAAAAGGTGCTGAAATTATTTTGAGTAGATACTCGTGAAGTTTGGAGGTGATTTGATCTAAAGAATATTGTATAGTCCTAACAAACACCTTATCTATAATATCATAAGGATGGACTTGTCTCAAGAGTACCAGTATAAACTTGAAACTAGTCATGGATTATATTGATGGTGTATTTTGGCATCTTAGGAGTTCTCTCCAATAAAAGGCATATCGATAGTAGTAAACATACAATATACTATTGAAATAAATGAAATATTACATGAAAGTTTAAGTGTTTTCCTTGAGATTCCAAAAGTTTCATAAATATTTGGCCTAATAATGACTTTCAACTTTAGAGGGTGTTATAAAGATATGTGTACACTCAAAAAAGGACAATAAAAATACACCTAAATGAGTGAATGAGCCTTTGGTGGTAAAATAACAATGGTAGAGGATTATATAAAGGTATACAAGTTTAACCACAAGGTGGGTTAATAAAGAGTATGGGAAAAGGTAAACCTTTCTAGAAATGCTATAATTATATTACCGTCAAAGAATTTTGGTTATGTGCCTAGGTTACTTTGTTGTGATTTTATGTGGTTTATTAGTATATGTGATGTTTTCTATTAGCATAATTTTATGTTATATATGGGATTTACATTGGCATGTATGTTTAATTGTGCATTATACAATGTGTATGGATTGATGTGATATGATTGGATTCATGTATGTTTATTTCTATGTTTTGTACTATTTTAGTGTTTTAGAATCATTATTTTCAATGTAATTTTTATATGTAATGCTATTATGATTATCTAGTTTCCTACATCATAACTTACAAATTTTTCTTTCAAAATCATGATGGTGCTACATCTGTTGTAGCAGTTTATATTGCACACAAAATAGTCAGGGAAGGTATTTAGTATTATTTTTGTAAACTATTATTAGATAATTTTCTTGAGAATGTCAAAATATCAGTTTAAGAGGGCTATGGATTGAAGTTTGGAACTCTTATTTTGTGTGTTTGATGTTTTATTTCTTGAGGTCTCTATTGAGTAGAGAGAAAAAATAGAGTCGAGGACCGACATCCCTATTTGTAAATAAATTTGCAGATATCTAGGGTTTCTAAAAAAATAGAGAAGATTCTTGTAATTCATATTTTGCATCATTGTAGATGAATATTGGTTCTTGTTGTATTATTTTTAGTGTTTTTTCTATAAGTCATGTCAAGGAGGGTTCCTACTCAAGTCAGAAGGATTTGGATGTTGCTATTAGTGGTTCCCTTTCAGAACATAAGAGGAGAAAGATCGGTAAGAAAGGAAAACATATTTTTACAATTTTAGAAGATGAAGAAAAGCATGAAGAGGAGTCAGAGGAAAAAAATAAGAAGAGGTAGAATAAGATACAATTTCTCCATCAGAATTTGGCTTTGTAGATTTTGATGTGGTTCATTCTATGTTAAAAGATAGTGAATTTGACAAAGTGGGTGAATTATGGTCTGATTTCTCTTCGGTGAGCAGTACATAGATTGAGGATATGTTGATTGATCACTTGATGAGTAAGAAGATTTTTTTTTTGATATATCAAGTGTTCTACTAGTTGATTTGGTAAAGGTTGTGGAAGGAAAATTGTTGCAATATGGTGTAGATTATGACATAATGAGATAATCTATTGTGAATAAGTGTACCAATACTAAACAAAGAGTATCCAGGATGATTGATGAAATAAAGGATTGCTACTCTCGACAATTTTAGAGGAAGAATTAAAGCTATTGAGAAAGAATTAAATGAATTAGGGAAGACATGATTACTTCAAGGATTAAGGTGGAAAATAGAGAATAAAGATTTGTCAGCTTCAGGCTAAGATGTTACACTTACATAGACAAAGAGAAGACCTCGTGAAAACATTTTGGTTAATAAAATAATCAGTTGAAGTCTGGAAAAGCATATTAAATGCTTTTTTAATATTTAATCTATACTTTTCACTATTTTCCTCAAATTATTTATATATAGGCTAAATAAATAGACTCAAATTTGTGGTTTAAAATTCATGGTTTTGATGTGGTTTTTTAAATAGGATGTTAAAGATGAGGAAATAGTAGATGTAGTGAATATTTTGGTGTATGAAGCAAGATAAAGAGTGGAGGACCATGTTTATGGGTGTAAGAGAGAAATTCATAAACTATACAAGCGGATTTCTCACATGGAATCCTAGTCGACACACATGCAAGAAAAGGTTGGGGTAAGTGCAAGAAGTTGGGTACCAATTCAGCGGAAGTCTTGTGGACTTGAAAAATACCGCTAGAAACGGGCACCCATTTTTTTAAAAATGGGCAACCGTCTTAGGCTCGGAGAATTGATCCAAAATTCAAAAAATGGGTGTTTTAAAAAATGGGTGCCCATTTTTTTTCAAAACAAGTTCCCGTATTTTAAATTTTTTTTTTTAAGAAACGTATTTTTCTATGTCGATTTATTATATTTAAGAAATGGGTACACATTTTTAAACGTGTGCCCATTTTTTAAATTTAGAATTTATAAGACCACCCTTTGCATTGGATTTTGGTTCGGGACAGGCTTGGTGGGACCAAGCCTATGCTTGGACCTCCAAAATAATGGCTAAGGAATTTGAATACCAGATTTTTGTCTTGCCGTAATTTTTTATGGGTCTTTCTAATCAAAAAATTTTTGAAATGAAAGCCTATTAGAGCACTTATTGTCTAGATTTCTAAAATATAAATTTTATAGTGATATGATCAATTTTACTATTTTTACAATATTTATTAATCAAAAGTGGTACCTAAACTTAAAATAGTAAGGTTCACTAAAACTTTAATAAATTTTTTGTTTTTACATTATTTTAAAAATAATTTATATGAAATCAATCTACATAGAATTTCCTTGAAGATAAAAAAAAAAAAGAAAATTTGAAAAAATGTGAGGTTTTCATCAAATTATGGTGGTCGTACACCAAAGGTTTCAAAAATATATTTTATAGTCAATTAAAAATTAATTTAAAAAAATATTCAATAAAAAATATATATATATATTCCCATCAATCTTTGGTGTCTTAGGTATCGTTCCCCACAAGGATTCACAAAAAATCATTTATTTAGGTCAAAATATGGTGGTTGTACACGTGTGTGGTATGGTCCTGAAATAGGCATTTTGAAAAAGTCATTTTAAAACATGCCTACTAACGAAAAATTTCTACCATGTGGGTATTTAAATAAATTACATATTTGAAATGTAGTTTCCGAGCACTACATTTTCTATTAGTGAAGTGTTTTTAGATTCACTCTCTAAGTGCCTCAAATTTTGACATACATTGACAGCAAATTTGAAAAATAGGGAAAACACTCCACTTTTTGCCCTAAAAGTGGACTCAACTTCTTGAGCTGGCACCCATTGATTCAATGTTGTTATGTGAACTACTATAGGAAGTATAACTTCAAGAGAAGGGAAAATTTAAATTAGTATTAAGGAGGTTATAACATTCCTCGATGTTTCAATTTAATTAAATTGTTTCATATGCTTCTTATCTTAATGAACATTTATATTAAAAATATGTTTTATAAATTTAGTCTCTTTATATGTTTATATATTAATGTCATTTTATGTATCTCTCAGTTTTCTTGTATTCTTATGATGAATGTGATTTGAAAAATTGATATCAAAAACATATAGGCAATGTGAAAACCACAAATAATGACAATTATATTATTATGAATTGTAGAAATATGATATCATTGGCTTTTTTCCATTGTCGAATGAGAGGCCATTATTGAAGAATCAACCTATGGCTTCAACCTTGTTCATCCTTGCCGCTTTGATATAAACCCCATAATTTTATCTCTGTACCCATCTAGGAGGCCTTTATTGTTACTAATTATATAATACTAGGGCATGCTTAAACTGTATCTAAATTTAACAATAGAGTTGGAAACAAATTTCATCTTGCTAATTTTTCTTGGAATTCCTCTATCCTTTATGTTTTTATGGATCTTTGTGCCCTATTTCAAAGCTCCCATTTTGCCCCAGACTAGGAAGATGTTTACAAAGGTTGTGAAGTCTGGCCTTACACCTGTCAATCAAATTTGGTTGAAATTTTTTAAAGCTATAGGTTGTTTATTTTAAATTTGATTGCGTATAATTTTTTTCATCAACATTTCATATCACACTTTGTGATCCATCATCATTGTTTCCTATGATCTAAAACATAGATGAAAAACTCACGAATACTCAAATCCAAAAGCATCAACTTACAACTATATGGATTGTGGAAATCTACTATAAATAGTTTTTAAAGCCTTTTCAATGAACCCATTGTGTACATATCCTACAATTATAATATTTCATTAGATGACGTCACTTTATGACACTCTAAAAATAATGAACTCTCCTTGTCCATGTTTCCACATTTTGCACACATATCGACTAGGACAGTTACAAAATTCCTCTATCCTTTCTCTTTAGATGGATGTCCATACCCTATTCCAAAGCTCCCATTTTGGCACGGACGGGGAGTATTTAGGCAGGGGAGATTCAAATTTCTTACAACAAAAATGGAGACAAGAAAATTAGAACAACTATATAGCCAATCAAAACAAACAACTCGGTGGACTTGAAAAAGTGACATAAAACAACAATAAAAAATGGGAAGGAAGCCCACAACCAACATATTCTAATCATCGACAAGCACAAACCTAAGAAGGAATTGCTAGTTAAATTTTGTGGAAAAAAAAAGGGGAAGGTCTTTTAGAACAACAATTTACAAATTAGTACTGAAATGGTGGGAAACCAACACCAACACAACTAGACCTTGCATTGGCGCAACATGCACTTCTGAAGAGATGATGTAGGAGCTTCAGAGGGTCATAAATTTTGACTCGGATGTGGATTTTGGCTGAAATTTTATAGGCAAATTCGTGAGCTAGAGTTGATGGCAATTCCAACTTAGCCAACTTTGTTGGTGGCCGTTTTGACCATTTTTCAGGAGCCTGAAATTTCATCTTGACCTCCAAAATTGGCTTTTTCTTTTTCTTTCCAGTTTTTTTAGTTTTGTTGTTGTAATAAATCTGAAATCATGTTTCTGATTTCATGGATTAGTTGGCCATTCGACTTGCCTTAGTTGGGAACTTTTCTTCAAAAAAATCATGATTCATAGGATGAGTTTTAAAAATTACCAAAAATGGAAAAAAAATATGTTTTTTCCTGAAAACCTGCCAAATATGGTAATTTTCAGAATTGTATTAAGTAGGAGTTTTATTTCATTGTAGAGGCAAATTAAGTTGGAGAATTCAATGAAGAATTCAAATTATGTAACATTTTGTTGTTTATCTTCTGAATAATTCTTGTTAATGGTATTTGGGCTCCATTAAGAGAGCCCCTTTAAAGAGATCAAATAAACAATTTCTCAATTTCTCAATTAATATTAATAGATTTCAATAATCTATTAGACTGTTTGTTATTGTTTATGGTTATTTTGATGTCATTAAGTCATTCAACTTTACCACTAGACCAAAGTGTAAATATATAAACAAGAAGGGATACAAAATGAAACAAAAAACAATGAAGACAAAACATGAATACGATTTATCATAGTTAGACAATTTTCCTACATCCACACTTGAATGAGGGAATCCTTATATTCGTGTAATCAATAATACAATGTTACAATCTGATACAGTCACTAATCCAATACAAGTCTTCCCACAATCATTTATAGAGAGCTCTTCGAATACAAAGAGATAGGAGAAACGAACGGTCACAGTATCATTGGGCTTCACATCCCAACAATCTCCCCTGTGAAGTCCAAATGGCACAACAATGCATTATTACATCCATTGCTTCCTATTCTGAATCTCAGAGAATAACAAGACCTTGAGAAGATCTCAACTTTGCTAGACATTGCTCCAACACACTCCAAATGAGCCTTCTCCAATTTATAATGTTAGAATAATATATTAGTTAATTTTATTGTTGGGTAGTTAGGTTCGTTACTCAAGTTGGTTAATTTGCTATGTAACCTGTTATGTAACTAACACTTCTTTTTGTTTCCTTTTATTCACATCCTCAGTATATTTGAATAGTGCAATACAATACATGTTGATCTAAGCTCTTATGTGGTATCAAAGCAAATACTGGGTAACATTGCAGTCCAGGCAATTTGCAGTTTCCTTAACCATCAAAGAGAACCATTTCTTGTAGCAGTGGGCACTGGTAGAGCGATGTGTAGTTAATCAATGAATAACTCCTCCATCTAGTGAATCAATCTTCTTGATGAATGTCAGCATCTTCTGATGGTGCTTGCAGTGTCACAAGTAATCAGGAAACGCAACATGCTTCCCGTGATAATACAAGTTTTTATTTTGCCTTGTTTGATGCTCTTCAAAATATTGGAAATCTAAGGTTTGATGAATTGCTTCGGCAAGGGCTCCTCCACTGGTTTCTTTTTGATGTATGTTGTCAAGCCAACAAGAATCAGATTCAACTCGAGGCTGGTTACAATGGAGATGATGAAGATGAGGTAGAACGCCCACAAAAGCATCCTTGTCTCACTGCACGTGCTTACCATGCCCATCTCCATTCTCTTTGTCCTTAAAGGAATATCTTAGTTTGTAATTCTCTCATTTGAGAATATTGATTAAATATTTATTTTCTGTGTGATTTATCATGTCTGCTCCAAAATTTCTCTTGTCAGATACTCAACTTCTTAAAGGAAGTAACTATGCTGCCTAGAAAACCAAGATGCACACCATTCTCCAGTACAAGGATTTGTGGGACATTGTTACTGGCGTTACTAAGTGTCCAGCCAATACAAATGAGCTGAAGAAATTTGAAAAAACTGATACAAAAGAATTAATGCTTATCACTCTCAGTATATCTGATGAGGTTCAGCCCTATGTTTGAGATGCAGCCACATCTACAACAGCTTGGGAGGCTCTTTCTACAATATTTGAGGCAAAGAAACAAGCCCAGGTACTTCATTTACAATCTAAACTTCATACTCTTCATGTGCAAAGTGGTGAGAAAATTGTAGATTTCTTATGTTGTGTCTCTATTCTTCATGCTGAACTCCTTTCTCTTGGCGAGACGGTAGAAGATAAACTCCTCATTCCTATTACTTTGCACACTCTCCCTCCTAATTTTAGGACATTTGTCACTACCCTGGACATCAAAAAACAACAATTATCATTTGAAGAGTTGATAAACTTACTACAATAGGAAGAAGCTCTTCAATCTGTACATGAGGAATTTGAAGAAAAACTCTTGTCTCTCGCTGACAACGTAGCCACAGAGCTCGTCAGGGGTCTTCATCTCAATTTCCCCCATAGTCATCTTCTTCACAAGTTTCCCAACATAAGTCTTCTCCTCGATGGTGCCACATTTGTAATACTCATACTCATAATACAGACTGGTGTTGGCATAATGGCCTTACTCAAAGTTCTTCAAGTAAACAGTGCTCTTCCAGTCATGGTCATTCTCGCCAACCTCATGGACATTATCCTAGTCATCATCAGGATAGAAATATTGCTACCCAACAAGCTGAGACATCTGATGGATCTCCTGATGAAGATACTCCTGCTCCTCGTATCACTCCAAATCTAGTGCTTGTATCCCAAACTGCTCCATCATCACGTGATGTTTGGCTGATTGATTCTGGTGCCAGTAAACATATGACTGGTGATCATAGGTTGTTTGATACTTTGAATAGTACACCTACTGGTGATATCATTTTTATTGCTAATGAAAAGGAGTATGTGGCCAAAGGGATTGGTATAGTTACCATTCCTCTTAACACAGGAAGTTTCTCTCTGACCAATGTTCTCTATGTTCCTTGTTTTACTAGCAATCTATTGCCTGTTAGTCAACTTTTGAATCACAACCTTAAGGTAGAGTTTTAGGTCAAGGATGGTGTCAAAACTTGCCTCATCTCCAAAGATGGAATCATTCTTGCCCATGGTTTCAAGAAGGGGCATCTTTTTGCGCTTGATACAACTTCCTCCTTAAGAGTTGAGCTTTATGCTTCTACTATGGCATCCACCTCCCTCTGGCATTACAGATATGGTCATCTTTCTGCTACATCACTTTCTCAATTGAGCTCTCATATGATGGTACAGGGTCTTCCTTCTCTTTCTTTGTCTTATGTGCTTGTCTGTTCTGACTGTCTTGTAGGAAAAAAACATCGCGACTCTTTTCAGTCTAGTACCTATCATGCCTCAGAACCACTTGCCCTTATTCATACTGATGTTTGCGGACCTCTTCCTGCTTCTTTTCACAGATGCCGCTATTTCCAGCTCTTTGTCGATGATTTTTCTCATAAGACTTGGGTTTATTTTCTCCAGCAGAAGAGTGAGGCTTTCTCTCATTTTCATACTTTCTACTCTGTGGTGATTCATGAAACTGCCAAGCCTCTTCTTGTTCTCCACTCAGACAGTGGTGGAGAATTCACTTCCACTGAGTTTCTTGATTTCTTGAAGGCTCATGACATCAAGCAGCATTTGAATGCTCCCTATACACCTCAATAGAATGGTAATGCAGAGTGGCACAATAGGACTATCATGGAGATGGCTCGGTGTCTACTTGCTACTGCAAAGTTGAGTAATCAATTCTGGACAGAAGCACTTCGCACGGCAGTATACTTGCTTAATTGAGCTCCCACTAAGGCTCTCACCAATAAAACACCTGAAGAGGCATGGAGTGGCCACAAACCATCTATTTCCCATTTACGAGTGTTTGGTTGTACAACCTATATGCATGTTCCTACTCAGAAGTGGAAGAAGCTTGATTCTCGGGCCCTCCCTTGTATATTATTGGGCTACAGTTCCAAGTCCAAGGCTTATCATCTTATGGAACCCAAGTATCATCGTATTGTTATTAGGAGAGATGTGGTCTTTGATGAATCTTCTTTTTCTTCTCCACTGTACACTCCTATCACTGTTCCTACAACCTCTCATACGACTCTCTCATCCGCTAATGATGAGATTGAGCCTTCTTCTCAGTTCGGGGGGGAAGAAGAATTACCTGGTGATCTCTATGTGTATTTGGGTATCTTGGAGGTGTCTGGCCAACCAAACCAACATTCCAGTCAATTGAAACAACATCCAAAATGGGTTCAGAGTACACTTCATCACTCTAACCTAAGTTCTCTAGATCTCTCTACAGGAGTTAGAACCCGTAGTCAAAAATGCAATGAGGTCAAATTAGCCATAATGTGCTCAACTGAGAATAGTGGTGAACCGAAAACCACATGTGAGGCACTCAATTAACCCCATCAGAAGCATGCCATGGATGTTGAGTATGCGTCTCTAGTCAAGAATTCCATATGAAAACTTGTTGATATGCCAGCTGGTAAGAAACCCATAGGCTGCAAGTGGGTTTTCAAAACTAAATATAAGGTAGATGGATTTATTGACAAGTATAAGGCATGTCTTGTTGCAAATGGATATTCTCAACAAGAAGGAATCAATTTTTAAGAAACCTTTGCACCCACTGGAAAGCTCAAAACCATCAGAATTATATGTGCTCTAGCTGCACAGAAAGGATGGAAGCTTCACCAAATGGATGTCAAGAGTGCTTTCTTGAATGGCGATCTTACAGAAGAAGTCTACATGATCCAACCTAAAGGTTTCATTGATCCACACAATCCTCTCAAGTTATGTCGCCTAATAAAGTCCTTATATGGTCTTAAAAAGGCACCTCAGGCTTGGTACATTAAAATAGATGGTCACCTTTTGCAACATGGTTTTATTTGTAGCCCTTCTGATCCTAATTTATATATCAAAAAGGTTAGAACAGAGATTTTCATACTTGCTTTATATTTAGATGATCTTAAAATTACATAAGCTCAGAGGATCTCATTGATACTATCAAACATGATTTGACGCAATCTTTTGAGATGACTGATTTAGGGCTACTATATTTTTGTCTTGGTTTAGAGTTTTGGAAACACACGCATCATATTTTTATCTCTCAGATCAAATATGCCAAGATACTCTTGGATAAATTTGGGATGACTGATTGTAAACCTATGTCTACTCCAATGGAACATAGTTTACAACTCTCTAAATTCCAAGATTCTCCTCATGTAGATGCGACTCTTTACAGACAACTTGTTGGGGGTCTCATTTACCTGACATATACCAGACCAAATCTATGTTTTGTTGTTAGCTATTTATCTAGATTTATGCAGGAACCAAAACAATTTCATTGGGTGGGAGCCAAATATGTTTTGCGGTATGTCTAAGGCACACTTCAATATGGTCTAGAATATCAGTGGGTGATACCACAATAGTGGGTTACCCTTTTTTTCCTAAACGAACATTGAAGTCTACATTTTGAGAAAAAAATTCACATTCAGATGCATATTGTAGTTAAACTGTTTGAAATTGGAAGATGAAGTAAACTAGAGTCTTTTAGGATTTTTTGTCTAGATTCTAAATATATTTTTTTAATTGATTTTAATGGGTTTTTTTTTCTCCCACTAAAACTGCTATGTTGCTGAAAATGTCATTTTCAAAAAGGTACAATGACTTCATAGAATGATACATGTTTCTTGCAAGGATATGTTGACTCAGACTATGCTGGTTTTTTAGATGATTGGAGATCAACTTCAGGATATATCTTTCATCTTGGATCTGGCCCTATTTCATGGATGAGCAAGAAGCAACATGTTGTTTCTCTTTCATCCACCAAAGCTGAATATCGAGCTACACGAGAAGTTGTTCGTGAGGTAATATGGTTACGTCGCATTTTGGCAGATATGGGTATCTCAAAAGATCAACCGCCAGTTGTGTTTTGTGACAATCAGGGTGTATTGAATCTTGTAAAAAATCCTATTTTTCATGAGCGCACCAAACATATTGAGGTTGATTTTCATTACATTCAAGAATAGGTGATCGAGCTTAATATTTAGCTCCAGTTTTGTCCCTCTACTTCACAGGTTGCTGATGTACTCACTAAACCTCTTGGCAAACTGAAGTTTGAACTCTTTAGAGAGGTTATTTGTAAGCCTAATATATTAAGGGAATGTTAGAATAATATATTAGTTAACTTTAACATTGGGTAGTTAGGTTCATTACTCAGGTTGGTTAATTTCTCATGTAACCTGTTATGTAACCGACACTTCTTTTGTTTCCTTTTATTCATGTCCTCAGTATATTCGAGGTACTGGGTTCAAGCACAAAGTTGGGTGCCGATTTCACGGAAGTCCACGGCCAAAAAAAATTGGCAAACCAAAACGGGCACCCTTGTTTTAAGAAATGGGTGCTCGTTTTGCTTCGTGTGCCTGAGCCACAAATATAAAATAGGCACTCATTTTGGTTTGGGCGCCCGGGCCAAAACGGGCACCCTTTTTTTAAAAGTATTTAATTTTTCTTTTAACCCATTTTGAAAAAGTATTTAATTTTTCTTTTAACCCATTTTGCAAGTCATGTTCACAACTTGCAAAATGGAATCACATTTTGCAGTAGACGAGTGCCCATTTTGAGAGCTACCATTGACCCCCTTGTTGTCATTTATTCGAGTCTAGGTACACATCATTGTTTTTTATTATTTTTTTCATTAAAAGTATTATTTATTATTGTTGTTTATTAGTTTAATGTTAAAAAATGTATTATGATTATTGTTTAATGTTGAAAGTTTTTTTAATAGGATTAAAATAAATTTTTATGTTTAGTTTTATTTAAATTTGTAAATTATTCTAGAAGACAACAAAACTTTGAAAACTTATTTAATCCTAGGTAGAAAACTAAAACCTAAACCTAAACCTAACCACAACTGAAACAAGAAACCCTAGGTAGAAAAATAAAACCTAAACACAACTAAAACAAGATTGTAAACCCTAGGTAGAAAATACAAATGTAAACCTAGACAACTAAAAAAAAATTGTAAACCCTAGGTCTAGAAAATAAATAATAAACTCTCTCTCTCTCTCTCAGAACTAGTTTAATATTAATGTTCAATATGTATTATGTTTAATGTTTGAAGTTTGTTTTTTAATAGGATTACAGTAAATTACATTATGTTTAGTTTTATTTTACTTTGTAAATTATTGTAGAAAACAATTCAAGACTTTCAAAAATTAAAACCCTAGGTAGAAAACCTAAACCTAATCACAACTAAAACAAGAAATTGTAGGTAAAAAACAATTTAAATGTAAACCTAGACACAACTGGAAACAAAATTGCAAACCTTAGGTCCAAAAAATAAATAATCTCTCTCTCTCTCTCTCTCTCTCTCTCTCTCTCTCTCTCTCTCTCTCTC
>MU223982.1:55818-71125 GCA_018584345.1 Thuja plicata | reverse complement strand
ATATATAAACTATAAATAAAAACAACATATATATGTATATACATGTATGTTAGCACGCACGTATAACAACTAAATCATAAACACGTTCATAATCAGCTGAATATATAGGATCATGGATGTCTATGTCATTTTAATCATCTTCATAAGGAGGCATTCTGATTAACAGCTTCTGATCTTATTGTGAAACATATCCATTTGCAATATTAACACATTGACTCATTATGTTGTTGTTAACACAATCTTCAAAAAATCATGATTTATCTCTTAGTTGAATTAGTGGAGGCTTGTGCTCACCTGTAGTCATCACTTGATGTAAACTTCTAATTCCAACAATTGATTGACAATTGCAAGGATTGGATCGATTGATATCTGAACAAATTATAAATTTTAAATAAATTAAAGTAAAATCTCTTAGTTCAATTATGAAAAATGTGAAATGCATGTACATTCTATATATAGATGACCAAATTTCAAACACATGTGACCTAGATAATTTAATTTTGAAAAATTTAATTTTGAAAAATTTAATTTTTAAATACCTATCACTTCCCAAAAGTAATTTTTATTGTGTTCTATGTCTCGAGTAGTGAAATTATTTCAACGCCATTCAACCCTTTTCTTTGCATTCTCTATCATGTTGCCTAGATATATTTAACAATTTAGTACACACACACACACACACACATATATAATTTATTTATTTCTATAATGAAGATTAAAGAATACACTTATACATACAGTATACTACAAACAAGTTAAATATGAAATGTATACATACCTTGAAGTTCATATTGTCGAAGTGCACGCTTCACACATGCTCTCGCTCCATCATTCTCTCCTTTTCTATGTCCAATTTTAAAGAAGTTCCAAAGAAACTTAACATTGTGTCTAGCATGTTGCATGACCAACCAATTAAACGATTTTGCAGACTTAAATTGACTTGCATAATTTAAAGTTACAGACATATATATATATATATATATATATATATATATATATACACACACACACACACACACACACACTTGAAAATAATTTGAACTTACCCGCACACCCATTAGACGAGATCCAGTGTTGTGAAGCATTTATCCCATGATTCTCAAGATTGTGGAAAAACATGTCAAAACAATGATCCACATAGCTCCTATCATGAACCTTATCATCGCTAATATATGAATGAACCTCCTTGATGATAATTCGTTCATTTTGATCTATACTTTCTATCTCATCCAAATCGAATTGTCCATGTATATAGGTCTCATACACAAATATTGCAACTTGATAATAATGATAATATTGACTATGGACCTATGTTTGAGGGGAAAATGTATAGTTCTCTGCAAAAACTACAATTAAAATAATACAATTAGGTGAGAAACAATTTTTTTAATCATAAAAATTTTTAGCTTGCCATCGTGCACCATGAAAATGCTGGATATGTGGACAAATCATAGATAGAAATCTGTCCATGAACTCAAGGTAGGGTAATTCACTATGCTTCAATGTAATTTTTTTAAATTCTTGTCATGGCTTCATTTTGTATCTCTCATATTCAAATCTCTTCCACTGGACTCATGTTGTAATATCAATATTATCAAATTGTAAAGGAAATTTCTGTAAATTTCCATAATCATTGCATTTATTTTCTATATATTGGACATTGAATTCATTTGAGTCTTCTGATCCATCACATAAAATGGACTTCACAAATTATGTTGTACTTCTAGTCCAACCATATCTAGATTAAAAGTTGTCATAACGTTTTTATATGATTACAAGTATAAGTGAAACTTAACATGATTTTGACAACATATTTTACAAACCTTATTTATGCGTACAAAGAAAGGGCACAAAATCTCAAACAATCTCTAACCTATTTTCACATTTGAAAATTCTTGTTTGAATGCTTCAAATAGTTCACTTTGTGTAGTATTGACAAAAGGTTTTGGATATGAAATCTTCATGTCGGTCTCTTCATATTTCATCTATATTGTGTCCCTTCTATTGGAAGTAACACGGAAGTGGTTGATCTAGAATTCAGTGAACCATCTTCTTACATCTTAAGAAATTTTTTATTTTTGAGGAACTCTACAAATTTGTTCCCAATTATTTTCATGTCCATATCCAACATATTTATCTTCCTAATATACCTCTATAAAGTTCTTCGACATACCTTGAGTAAATCACAAAATACTCAAGCTTGATTTCTATCTGTCAATATCCTACTTGAAATCATAGTCATCAACACTCTTCAAACCGCATTTGAATTAGATCCTTCATGATCTATCCTGTTAACAATGTTTACTACATCTTGTAAATTTTCAATTATTTTTTCTTTTACTTGACCTCCTATAATTTTCCTGGTGTAGGAGCACCTAGGTAGGCTAGAAGATGCAATGTAACCTAGGGCTTCTTTGATGTTTTGGTTTTTAGTGGTTCTATCCAGACCACTAGGTTAATAAAGGGACTAAAGGCCCTAGTGTGTAGTGTGTGAAGTGAGAGGATGTCTATTTAGGTCCTTAGTGACCTTTGAGTCCAATCTAGGTCTATTAGGATGTAAGGATATGTTAGTGCCAAATGTGGCCAAGAATGGGAATAAAGGTCCTATTTCATGTTTATACACCATAATTAGTGGTTTGGGAAGGATTGGACACCTTTTAACCAAGTTTGGATAGCATATCCAAAAAGTTGCAAAAGTTGTCAATGTTGTCATTGACAACATTCACAACATTTGTTGCAAGAATGAAACTTCGAAGGAATTAGTTGCTTAACTATATGAAACCGGTGTTTTAGTGCCTTGGTCAACTATAATAGGATATCCTCGATCATTTGCAAGGGTTGGCAAGTTTATGTCAGAGTGTGTACGGACTATGTAATTGAAGAACAATTACAATTTTTGTGTTTTGGGAGGAACTGGTATTGTAATGGATTGAATCTACTATTGTAAGAATTTTTTTTGGTAATGTAGATTGTTCTAAGACTTTTTGTGGTGGTATTTTGTATTATTTTCATATTTTTAGTTGCTTTGGTAAAATCTTTTAATTTTTGTCCTGTCACTGGTTTGAATTGAGCACTGTATGCATATGGGGTCATAGTTCCATTTTCCACCATGGCACTTTCACAGGAACTTTTATTATGGAAGGTGACTCCATGTACATTATGTACAGTGAAGGAGGGGCCCAAGAAAGTATGGAATCTATTTATAAGGTGATTCCCTAGGCGAGCCAGAGATGCATGGCTAGGGATCACCAGCAGTTGCAAAGCATTTTGGAGGGATTGAAATTCATTGCTTCAATCAAGAATTGTGGGAAGGTACTGTGTTGAGTGAAGGAACCCTAAATCAGAGGAGAAGTTTGGGTGAGTTGTTTTGCAAGCCAAGGAAATCAATTTCTTGTGCAGACTATGAAAATGGCCTAAAACCCTACATTTTAGGCATGTTTGTAGGAGGTACTGTACGGAAACCTATGGAAGCCAAGACCTAGAAAATCCTTAGGTTCTTGAAAAAGGGTATCAAGATATGGTGTTAGTTTTATGACTTGTTGAGATTTTTTACAAGATATTGCAGAAAAAAATCCTAACTAGGCTTAATGCTAGTAGCCCTCTTTTGGGTGCAATTGACTTGGAATTTGGAACTCGTTGAGGGTTTCAATCCCAAAGGTTTTTGTGAAAATTGGAATTAGTCCAATAATAAATATTGAATACTACCTTTCCAAATGGAAGAGTTTGGGATCCATTTGGATCAGGTTTCGCAAATTTAGCAAGAAAGGCACATTGAAGCCTAGGAAGAAGCATGGTGAGTTTTGATTCTACATTGTTCGTGTTCACTAGTTGAAGGGATTAGTATCTTGTGAGGAGAATCCTAAGGAGGATAGGGTTAGTTGAAGAACCCTAGTAGGTCAATAGAGTGGCCTAGGATCCCATATAGGAAGCTAGGGAGAAGCAAGACTAGTGTATATTAGAGTGGTATTAAAGCAATTTGAGAAAAATGGGAAGTTAGTGCATGTCTGAAGCTACTGGAGAATCAGTAGGAGAGTTAAAGATGGTGAAAAATGAAGAGTTAGCTAAGAAATTTGATGAGCAAAAGGTAAGGAACTAACTCCTTGAAGAAGCCTTAGAAGGCATGAAGTTAAGACAAGAGGAAGTTGCTAATGAAGGAGCTAAAAGTAGAGAAGGGGTGGAAAGCAGTGATATGGGAAACAAGGTTGTTGAGGAAGATATCATTCCAGAACCTGACCCTGTCTTGAATGAAGATCCATTCTTAAAGGTCATCAAAGCATTAGGTCGAAAAGCATTAGAAGGAATCCCTTTGTTTAGTGGCAATATGGATATTAAAGCATTAATGGATTGGATAGAGAAAATGGAGAACCATTTCAAATGTGAGGGTTTGAGTTAAGCTTAGATGGTTGGCTTTGACTTGGTGGAAATACCTTCAGGATAAGAGGGTAAGAATGGGGAAGAAACCAATAGAAAATTGGAAGGCCATGGTGACCAAGCTAAAGGAGAATTATCCCCCAGAGGATTATGAAATCCAACTCCATAGAAAGAGACAATAATTGAAACAAAAATACGTAGATGTGGCCTCATACACTGAGGAATTCCAAATATTATGTCTAAGGTCTAAATTGCAAGAAGAGGAGTCAATCAAAGTGGCTAGATACCCTGGTGGATTGAAGTGGAACATCCAAGAGGAGATTAGCCTATAGACTCCAACTACAATACAAAAGTGTCATCAGTTGTCCATAAGAGTGGAGGAAAAGAACAAGAAGGGTGACTCTATTTTCAAGAATAATAGAGGTAGAGGAACAGACCAAAGGGAAAAAAGAGGAGGCTATGAAGGCAGAGGTAGTGAGAAAAGGTCACAAGGGGAGAACAAGTTGACAGAGGAGAAGACTGAAAGTAGTTCAAGAGGAAGCTATAATAGAGGCAGGGATAATCATGATGGTCCTAATAGAGGAAGAGGAGGTAGGATTAGTTCTTACTTTGAAACCATGAAGTGTTATTGTTGTGGGCAATTAGGTCATCCAGCCTATAGGTGTCCGAAAAAACCTTCTATAGAAAACAATGAAAAAAGGGTAGCATATGCTCATGAGGACACTTCAAATGTCAAAGCACCTGAGATTGACCATCTAGATTAAGATATGGGAGAGAAATTGATGTTCAGGAGAGTACTGATAAGACAACCAATTAAGAATGAGCTGAAACATAGGAGGGCCTTTTTTAGAATCAGATGCAAAATTATTGGTAAGGTTTGTAAAGTGATTGTGGACTCTGGGTTCACTAGAATATTTCCAAGCTTGCCTAGGGTAAGATCTCTAGATTCACACCTGTTGCTACTCCTAACAAAAACAAAAAGGAAACTATGTACAAGTGCTCCTCTTGAGTTCCATCCCAACACATGACTCTCACCATGGATTCAAGAATCTCGAGGGGCCATTACTGCTTACAACCCAGAATGGGTGAAGAACTAAAAATTTACAAAATAGAAAATAAAGTAACTAATCTACTTGCATGAAAAATGAACAAAGAAGTTTGAGATCCACTAAACACACTATCTACAACTTCTCATTACTGGAAACAAAACAAAACAAAACAGTACAATAATCTACAACTTTGTAACTTTTCTGTAGCTTCTCTTCTTCTACAATTTCTATTGTCTCTAGATCTCCAAAAAATGAATGCTCTAGATGTTATTAGTAACCATCCTCTCATAGGAAACAACCCTAACAGTCCACTCATTCACAAGAATCTCTTCAGGAACCGTTACACTAACCATACTGTCCATAAAAGACAAGATTCGCTTTTCACAGGCCGTTACAACTGAATATTAGGGAGCAACAATAAAGAAAGCCGAGCTCCAGTGTTGGCTGAGTTTCTAGGCACAAATGTAGGCTAAGCTACTAGGCACAAATGTAGGCTGAGTTGCTAGGCACAAATGTAGGCTGAGCTTCTAGGTACAAATGTAGGCCAAGTTGCTAGGCACAAATGTAGGCTGAGCTGCTAGGCGATGTAGGTCGAGTTTATAGGAAATGTAGACCGAGTTGCTAGGCAATGTAGGCCGAGTTGCTAGGCAATGTAGGCTAAGTTTCTAGGCACCAGTGTATGCTGAGTGCCAGTGATACCAAGCAGCTTATCCAAAGTTCTTGATGCCTTGGTTGGATTTCCAGAGGCTTACCATCTACCTCACACACACACAGAACTAAAGGAAACCAACTAAGCAACCTATCTAGACATGGATTGACCTAGTCATATCCATCTTAGGGAAAAAATGACCTTCTAAGGTCCACACGCTCTCTCCTGACTTGGCTAGAGTCAGTACATGCCAGAAATAAGGAGCTAGGGGTTGAGTTAGGTGTGCTCCTGCACCATACTCCCCTAGACAAAAGAAAGGTTAATCCATTATTGGATTGAGCATGTTTTGATCAATGCCCAACCTCTTGAAGTTTATTTCTTTGATCCAAGTAGCATCAACATCCTCTCTTTCCTGTCATTTTACAAGGTGCTCCATATAGTCTCTGCTCCTAGTCTTCTTGTAGACCCTTGAGTCTAGTATCTTTTCAGCTGTCATAGATGGAGTAGGGGCTAATTTTAGATCTTTTACCTCTTGTATTAACTCTTGAAGGTTCTGATCAACATCTTGAATTGATCCTTTGTATGCTATCAAATCTACAATGTTGAAAACTGGTGACAACCCAATGTCTTCAGGAAGCTCCACCTTGTATGCATTGTCTCCATACTTTGCAAGTATCTTACACGGACCTAGCCTCTTCATCTGTAGCTTGTGAGGAACACCTTTTTTCAGCCTATGTTTGTTCAAGTGTACCATCACAAAGTCTCCAATCTAAAACTGAACATCCCTCTTTATTGCATCCAGCTTTTGCTTTACCTTTTCAGCATTCTCAGTCAAATTCTTTCTCACACTTTCATGTACTTCCCTCATTGAATGATCAAATTCCTCACCATATCCACTACTATGCATTCTTCCTTCAATTTTCTAAGCTCAAAAATTCCTCGTGGGTGAAAACCATAAACAATTTCAAAAGGACTCTTACCAATTGATCTGTTCGCTGTATCATTGTATGCATATTCAGCTTATCCAATGAGTTGGTCCCATGCTTGACCATACTCCTTTGTGAGGCATCTCAGCAAGTTACCAAGACTTCTATTGACTACCTCAGTTTGGCCATCTATCTGTGGATGGTAGGCAGAACCAAAAGACAAGTTAGTGTCAAGCTTTTGCCATAAGGTCTTCCAAAAATGGCTCATGAATTTGTTGTGTCTATTTGAAACAATACTAAGTGGGATTCCATGTATCCTCATCACTCCACTGAAAAATATCTGAGCAATGTTACAAGCATCATGAATAGTCTTGCAAGGTATAAAATGTGCCATCTTACTAAATCTGTCCACAACAACATAAATGTTGTCATATCCGTGCCTTGTTCTTGGCAAACCAACTACAAAATCCATGCTTATGCATTCCCACAGTCTGGTTGGGATTGGAAGTGACTGATAAAGACCTACATTAGAAGATGTGCCCTTTGCTTTTTGACACACTACACAACTCTCAACATACTGTCTAACATCTTTATTCATTCTAGGCCAAAAATAGAACCTAGTGACTAGCTCTTGAGTCTTATCGACTACAAAATGACCACTAAGTGCTCCATTATGTTTTTCTTGGATCAAATTCTCTCACATAGACCCTTTAGGAACACAAATTTGACCTCCTTTAAACAGCAAATCATTCTGCAAAGTTTATTCAAAAAACTCACCCTGAAAGTTGTTCTTGAACTCCTTGCATACCTTGTAGATTTGGGCAAAATATTCATCTTCAACATATAGTTCTTTGAAGCTATCAATACCTATGCTTTGTACCTGAACTTCTTGGATTATGAGCAGCCTTCTACTCAATGCATCAGCAACCTTGTTCTATACTCCCTTTTTATGCTTGATATTGAAAGTGTAGGCTTGTAGATACTCCGCCCACTTCATGTGTTTGTGCTAAGCTAGTCTTGAGAGCTAAGGAAGCTGAGAGCTTGGTTATTAGTATACACTATGAACTCCTTTGGCAACAAGTAGTGCCTCCACTTCTTGATTGCTTGGACTAGAGCATACAACTCTAAGTCATAAGAAGAGTACTTCTTCTTTGCATCATTTATCTTCTCACTATGGAAAGCTACTGGTCTTCCTTCTTGGCTTATGATAGCCCCAATGGCCACATTACTTGCATCACATTCTACTGTAAAAATCTTATCAAAGCTTAGAAGAACTAGAGTAGGCAACTCTACTATCTTCTCCTTGAGTGTTTCAAACCCTTTATCAGCTTGTGGTGTCCATTGAAACTTTGTCTTCATCCCACCTCTAATGGTGTCTAACATGGGTGCACAAATCCCACTAAAATTTATAATGACTTTCTATAATACTGAGATAAACCATGGAAACTTCTCACCTCAATAGCAACCTTGGGAGTAGGCCAACTTAGAATGGCATCCACCTTTTCTTGGTCCATTTTGAGGTTACCCTATGACAAAAAAAAACCGAGATATACCATCTCCTGCTTTATGAAGTCACACTTCTCCAAGTTGATCATTATCTTTTCATCATGCAATTTCTTGAAAACAAATTTCAAATGCCTATTATGCTCCTCCTTAGTTTTGCTGAAAACTAAAATGGCATCTAGGTAGACAACAACAAATTTACCAATGCATTCTACTAATACCTCATTCATCAACCTCATAAAAGTTGAGGGAGCATTAGAAAAACCAAATGGCATTACAATCCATTCATACAAACCTTCTATATTTTTGAAGGTTTTCTTCCATTCATCTCCTTCATTAATTCTAATTTGGTGGTAGCCGCTCTTAAGATCAATCTTGCTGAAGTACTTTGCCTCCCCTAAACAATCCATTAGGTCTTCAATTTTGGGTATTGGAAACCTATACCTAATGGTGATTCTATTTATGGCTCTAGAATCAATACAAAGTATCCAAGATCCTCCTTTCTTAGGTGCTAAAATAGTAGGGACTGCACATGGGCTTATGCTCTTTCTAATTAGGCCTTGGTCTATTAACCCTCTGATTTGCTTGGCTATTTCCTCATTCTGTTGAGGGGTCATCTTATAGGTAGCTTTGTTGGGTAAGGTAGCTCTTGGTATGAATTCAATCTTGTGACTAAAAAGTCTCTTAGGAGGTAGGGGAGTGGGCTGTCCATCATTCACAATATCCTTATACTCTTCTAGTATTTCTTTTACCTCATTTGGTATCTCTGATTTCTTGACAGCAACTTCATCTTTTGGCTTCAATACTAAAGCAAAACCAACTTCTTCACCTTCTTCTAGAGTCTTCAAGAACTCCTTCTCACCAACCATGAGCACACTTGGACTTGATTTTTTCACCTCTCCTTCTTCTATTAGTGACTGAATTTTGAAAGTCACTCTATCTTTCTTGAATGAGTATGCATTCTTGGTTCCATTGTGCATGGCTTGGCTATCAAATTTTCATGGCCTTCCAAGTAGAAGGTGGCATGCATCCATGGGAAGACTGTCACATAGAACTCTATCTTTATACTTTCCAATGGTGAACTCTACCCATGCTTGTTCTCCTACAAAAATATGTTGTCCTTTGTTGAGCCATGTAACCTTGTATGGGTTTTCATGTGGAATCCTTTTCAAATTTAATTTTCTGGCTGCTTCTTCACTAATGATATTATCATTTGAGCCTGAATCAATAATGACCCTACACACCTTTCCTATAATCTTGCACTTCACTCTAAAGAGTGCTCTCCTTTGGCTTGGTTCTTCTTTTCTTGGCTCTCTGATTAAGGTCCTCCTTATCATGAGGTTCTCACCTTCTTTTGATTCTAATGGTACCTCAGATGGCTTGCTGCTACAACTTGATTCTTCTTGGACATAGTTAACTCTTTTTCCACCTCCTTGAGAAGTAGAACCTTTTTTCAGGACACCGATATGTAGTATGTCCAAATTGCTGACAGTTGTAACACTTCATTGAAGAGAAGTAAGATCCTCTTCCTTTGTTATTAGTTCTTCCTCTTGAACTACTATTTGAACCTCTTCCAAAGTTATAACAACCTCTTGTGTTACTGGATTCTCCTTGATTATCAGTGTGTTTGGAATCATTTTGATTTCTTCCTCCATATCCTCCTCTATGACCTCTGTTGTCTCTTCCTCTTCCTCTGCTATTTGAATCTTCTTCTTCTTGAATTTTTCCTCCACCTTGAGGGCTAGCTGATAACATTGGTGTATTTTCTTGGGGTTTAAGAGACTAATTTCCTCTTGGATACTCCACTTGAGTCCATTCAAGTACCTAGCCACTTTCAGGGTTTCTTATTCCATCACATGTGAACTTAAGCATAGCTTGTGAAATTCTTCAGTGTAGGAACTGACTTCTAAACCTTTTTGTCTTAGATTCTATCTCTTTTTTTGCAACTGCACTTCATAATCATTAGGAAGATAAGTTTCCTTCATCTTGGCCACCATACATTTCCAATTTTTTATGGGGTTCTTTCCTTCTTTTGCCCTCTCATCTTGGAAAAACTTCAACCAAGTGAGAGCAGTTCCTCTCAACCTTGTCTTGGCTATTCTTACTTTCTGAGCTTCAGTCACATTATCACAGTCAAAGTGATTTCCAAGACCTTCTATCCATTCCATGATTAATTTTAGTTCCATCTTGCCACTAAATAGAGGCACACCTTCTAAGCACTTGCCACTCATTTCCTTCAATGCTTTCAAGAATGGCTCTTCTTGAAGCATAGGGTCTGGCTCTAGAATAATTTCTTCCTCTACCACTGCTTTACACTTTCCATCAGCTTCTCTCATCCATTCACTGACTTTTGCAGTCCTAAGCTACACTTCTTCCAACTTAGTCGCCATTTCAGCTAACTGTTCCTTTAGGAGTCTATTCTCCTCCTTTTTCTCTTCCACATCTTTTGTAAGTTCCGCATTGGTCACCATCTTGGATGAGTTGACAAAATTTTCTACAGATTAACATCCAAACAACACTCACCCAAATCTTTTAGGGCTCTGATACCAATCTGATGTGGACAGAAGTCTTGTTACTATTACAGAACCAGCTTGGCTCTATTCTAAGATCTTTCTCCTAGATCCCTTAGGGTGTTCATATCCCTAAACTGAGGTAAGTCAATCTCAACTTCACCTCCTCTTCAAGACTCAGTCCCCATCAAAGTGATTTTTATCCTCTTCTTGCTGAACCTACACAAATAGATTCATTCTTCTCACTCATTCAATGTTCTCAGAACATTTCTTTCATTCTCTTCCCTAGCTGGACTGTTTCTAAGCTCGCCTAGGGTAAGATCTCTAGATTCACACCTGTTGCTACTCCTAACAAAAACAAAAAGGAAACTATGTACAAGGGCTCCTCTCGAGTTCCATCCCAGCACATGACTCTCACCATGGATTCAGGAATCTCGAGGGGCCATTACTGCTTACAACCCAGAACGGGTGAAGAACTAAAAACTTACAAAATATAAAATAAATTAACTAATCTACTTGCATGCAAAATGAACAAAGAAGTTTGAGATCCACTAAACACACTATCTGCAAATTCTCATTACTGGAAACAAAATAGTACAATAATCTACAACTCTGTAATTTTTCTATAGCTTCTCTTCTTCTACAATTTCTACTCTCTCTAGATCTCCAAAAAATGAATTCTCTAGATGTTATTAGTAACCATCATCTCATAGGAAACAACCCTAATGGTCCACTCATTCACAATAATCTCTTCAGGAACCATTACACTAACCATATTGTCCATAAAAGACATGATTCACTTTTCACAGGCCGTTACGACTGAATATTGTCGAGCAACAATAAAGAAAGCTGAGCTCTAGTGTTGTCCGAGTTGCTAGGCACAAATGTAGGCCGAGCTGCTAGGCACAAATGTAGGTTGAGTTGCTAGGCACAAATGTAGGCTGATTTTCTAGGCACAAATGTAGGCCAAGTTTATAGGCACAAATGTAGGCCGAGTTGCTAGGCACAAATGTAGGCCGAGCTGCTAGCAAATGTAGGCCGAGTTTCCAGGCAATGTAGGTCGAGTTGCTAGGAAATGTAGGCCGAGTTGCTAGGCAGTAGTGTATGTTGAGTGCTAGTGATACCAAGCAGCTTATCCAAAGTTCCCGATGCCTTGGTTGGATTTCTAGAGGCTTACCAACTACCTCACACACACACACAACTAAAGGAAACCAACTAAGCAACCTATCTAGACATGGATTGACCTAGTCATATCCATCTTAGGGAAAGACAAATGACCTTCTAAGGTCCACACACACTCTCTTGACATGGCTAGAGTTAGTACATGCCAGAAATAAGGAGCTAGGGGTTGAGTTAGGTATGCTCTTGCACCACATATCTTCCCAATAAAGCATCCTACAAGCTTACACCCGATCAGAACTTGGAGGTAGCTAGACAAGTGTAGGAACTCTTGGATCAAGGCTTGATAATGAAGAGTACTAGCCCTTGTGTAGTCCCGATTGTGTTGGCATCCTAGTAGGGAGGGAAATGGAGACTATGCATAGACTCAAGGGCCATAAACAGGATCACAATAAGGTATAGGTTCCCTATACCTAGGATGAGGATCTCATGGATTTCCTTGGAGGGGCAATGTACTTTACTAAGTTGGACTTGAAGAGTGGGTATCAACAAATCAGGGTGAAGGAAGGTGATGAATGGAAAATGACATTCAAGACCACAAATGGGTTATATAAATGGTTGGTCATGCCAATTGGCCTCTCTAATGCTCCGAACACATTCATGAGGCTCATGAATGAGATGCTCAAGGACTTCACAGGTAAGTTTGTGGTGGTATATCTTGATGATATACTGATATTTAGCAAGACAAGATAGGAACATATCAGACATGTAGAAGCAGCATTAAAGATGTTTCCTGAAGATAAATTGGATATCAACCTTGAAAAGTGTGAGTTCTTGAAACAAGAACTAGTGTATTTGGGCTTTGTAGTCTCCAAAGGGTCTTTGAAGATGGACCAAGATAAGGTTGCTGCTATCCTAAACTGGTCTCCACCTAGCACAACCACTGAGGTAAGGAGCTTTCATGGCCTTGCACATTTTTATAGGAAGTTTATTAAGAATTTTAGTGGGATATGTGCACCATTGATGGATATTATTAAGGGCGGGGTCAAAACTAAGTTTAGGTGGACCTTAGAAGTAGAGAAAGCCTTTGATATGTTGAAGGAACAAGTGGCTACTCAACCTATCCTACAATTTCCAAGCTTTGAGAGATTGTTCACCATTGTGTCATGCAAGTGGGATGGCAGTAGGAGGTGTATTGAGTCAAGAAGGTAGGTCAATTGCCTTCTTTAGTGAGAAATTAAATGAGGCAAAGAAGAGATATTCTTCATATGATTTGGAACTATATGCTTTAGTTCAGACCTTTAGAAAAATGGAGGCATTATCTATTGCTTAAAGAGTTTGTGGTATTTACTCACAATCAAGCTCTTAGCTACATAAATACTCAGGAGAAACTAAGCAATAGGCAATTGAAATGGATGGAGTATTTACAAGCATTTACCTTTAATATAAAGCACAAGAAGGGACATCTCAATAAGGTTGCAGATGCCTTAAGCCAAAGGTTACTTACAATCCAAGAAGTCCAACTAAATAGCATTGACATTGATAGTTTCAGAGACTTATACAAGGCAGATGAGGACTTTGGGGAAGCTTACAATGTATGTGTTGAATTTCAAAACCATTTTCATAGCAACCTCTCAAAGTTTACTTTACAAAATGGACTGTTATTCAAGGGTAACCAATTATGTGTGCCAAGAGGCTCTATGAGGATGAATCTCATATATGAGAAACATAATGGATCTCTAAGTGGTCACTTTGTTATAAACAAGACATTAGAACTTGTGCAAAGGTTCTACCATTGGCCAAAGTTGGTGAAAGATGTCACCAAATATGTAAAGTAGTGTGTTGTTTGCATGAAGGAAAAATGAGGAATGAGTAATGCAGGGTTGTATAAGCCTTTACCAGTCCCTAACCAGCCATGGAAGTGTGCGAGTATGGATTTTATTGTAGGCCTACCCAAAACCAAGCAGGGGTATGATAGCATTTATGTAGTTGTTGATAGATTTAGTAAAATGGGGCATTTCATTCCATGTAAGACTACTAATGATGCTAGCCATATAGCCTATTTGTTTTTTAAGGAGATTTTGAGGATTCATGGTCTTCCTTCGAGCATATTATCAGATAGGGATGTGAAATTTATGAGCCATTTTTGGAGGACATTATGGACTAGATTGGGTCCCAATCTCTCTTTTGGTTCAGCCTACCACCCTTAGACTAATGGCCAAACTGAGGTGGTAAAAAGGTGTTGGGTAACCTATTGAGGTGCCTAACTAAGGAGTATGAGAAGACTTGGGATGTGGTCATTGCCCAAGCAAAATATTCTTATAATGATAGTAAGAACAGAATGACGGGAAGAAGCCCATTTGAGGTGGTTTATGCCATGCACCCTAGAGGTGTTTGCGAGCTCAGGGATCTTAGAGGTTTGGATTATAGAAGTGGACATGCTGGGGACTTCACCCATATTATGAAGGAGATACAAGAACAAGTCAAGAATAAAATCAAAGACAGTCAACAAAAGTTGAAGTTAAAAGTTGATGAAAAGAGGAAAAATGTTCGGTTTGAGATGGGTAACTATGTGATGGTTCACTTGAACAAATCAAGGGTACAGAAAGGTGTCCCTACCAAGATTTAGGTGAAAAGGGTGGGACCTTGAAAAATCTTAGCCAAATATGGGGCTAATGCCTATAAGATAGACTTACCATCAGACTTGAGGATATCTCCAGCGTTCGATGTGTAGGACTTAATCCAATTCAGAGGGAAGATAGATGAGATTAGTCAGGGAAGACATCGAATTAGTGGGGATGTTGAAGCTATTGTATTGCCTCCCAAACCACATATGGTAGCTTACAAAGTTCTAGACTCCAAGGTTAATAATACTACATGGAAAAAAAGTCTACATGGAACACCTAATTCAGTGGAAGGATAGACCAAAGTCAGAGGCCTCATTGATTGTAGAGCCAGACTTCAAAAAGGTGGACATTTTGGGGGATATATTGTCCATAGGCATGACATAGCTTTCCTTTTTGGGGAGTATGGTGCAGGAGCACCTAGGTAGGCTAGAAGATGCAATGTAACATAGGGATTCTTTGATTTTTTCACTTGTAGTGGTTCTATCCAGACTAATAGGTTAATAAAGGGACTAAAGGTCCTAGTGTGTAGTGTGTGAAGTGAGAGGATGTCTAT
>MU223982.1:43927-55768 GCA_018584345.1 Thuja plicata | reverse complement strand
AAAAAAGTATTAAGTAAAATTCAAAACCTAATCAATAGATAATTTCAAATAATCTATAATCAATTTATTAATCAATCCAAACAACCTTAATCAATATAGAGATAAAATTGATCTAATCTAATCAATTAAAAAAAAGTATCAAGTTCCTTGATCTAATCAATTAAAATTCAAAACCTAATCAACACAATTTCAATCTAATTATTTATAGCTTTTGGTACATGTAGTCTGGATCCTCTCTATCCTTTATTATCTCCAAAATTTTGTCATGTTCTTTAATAGTCAACTTCCACTTTTGGTTTCCACGTCCTCTTTTGGCACAGTCTCTAACTGCAATTTTGTCAATATAACCAAGTGACTATAATGTAGAACTCTTTATCCACACATGTATTCAATAAATTGAACTCCATTTTTTTCAATCTTAGCTTGTTGATAATAAAGAACAACTGAACCAGTTGGATATTTTTGTCCATCACAATCAACAATTTCTTGTGGCAACTTGTATTTTCCTTTGGTTCATCTTAGTACATAATAATCTACACCTTCTGCATTCTTGGGATTCACAACCACAACCAAGATATCACATGTACAATTTATATGTAAAATGGACTTCACAAATTATGTTGTGCTTCTAGTCCAACCATATCTAGATTAAAAGTTGTCATAACGTTTTTATATGATTACAAGTATAAGTGAAACTTAACATGATTTTGAAAACAACATATTTTATAAACCTTTTTTATGCGTACAAAGAAAGGGCGCAAAATCTCAAACAATCTTTGACCTATTTTCACATTCAAAAATTCTTGTTTGAATGCTTCAAACAGTTCACTTTGTGTAGTATTGACAAAAGGTTTTGGATATGAAATCTTCATGTCGGTCTCTTCATATTTCATCTATACTGTGTCCCTTCTATTAGAAGTAACACAGAAGTGGTTGGTCTAGAATTTAGTGAACCGTCTTCTTACATCTTAAGAAATTTTTTATTTTCGAGGAACTCTACAAATTTGTTCCCAATTATTTTCATGTCCATATCCAACACATTTATCTTCCTAATATACCTCTATAAAGTTCTTCGACATACCTTGAGTAAATCACAAAATACTCGAGCTTGATTTCTATCTGTCAATCTCCTACTTGAAATCATAGTCATCAACACTCTTCAAACCGCATTCGAATTAGATCCTTCATGATCTATCCTGTTAACAACATTTACTACATCTTGTAAATTTTTAATTATTGTTTCTTTTACTTGACCTCCTACAATTTTCCTGGTGCAGGAGCACCTAGGTAGGCTAGAAGATGCAATGTAACCTAGGGATTCTTTGATTTTTTGGCTTTTAGTGGTTCTATCCAGACCACCAGGTTAATAAAGGGACTAAAGGTCCTAGTGTGTAGTGTGTGAAGTGAGAGGATGTCTATTTAGGTCCTTAGTCACCTTTGAGTCCAATCTAGGTCTATTAGGGTGTATTGATATGTTAGTGCCAAATGTGGCAAAGAAAGGGACTAAAGGTCCTATTTCATGTTTATACACCATAATTAGTGATTTGGGAAGGATTGGACACCTTTTGACCAAGTTCGGATAGCATATCCAAAAAGTTGCAAAAGTTGTCAATGTTGTCATTGACAACATTGACAACATTTGTTGCAAGAATGAAACTTTGAAGGAATTAGCTGCTTAACTATATGAAAATAGTGTTTTAGTGCCTTTCTCAACTATAATAGGATATCCTTGATCATTTGCAATGGTTGGCAAGTTTATGTCAGAGTGTGTACAGACTATGTAATTGAAGAACAATTACAATTTTTGTGTTTTGGGAGGAACTGATATTGTAATGGATTGAATCTACTATTGTAAGAATTTTTTTTGGTAATGTAGATTGTTCTAAGACTTTTTGTGGTGGTATTTTGTCTTATTTTCATAGTTTTAGTTGCTTCGGTAAAATCTTTTAGTTTTTGTCCTGTCGCTAGTTTGAATTGAGCATTGTATGCTTATGGGGTCATAGATCCATTTTCCACCGTAGCACTTTCACAGGAACTTTTATTATGGAAGGTGACTCCATGTACATTATGTACAGTAAAGGAGGGGCCCAAGAAAGTATGGAATCTATTTATAAGGTGATTCCCTAGGCGAGCCAGAGATGCATGGCTAGGGATCACCAGTAGTTGCAGAGCATTTTGGAGGGATTGAAATTAATTGCTTCAATCAAGCATTGTGGGAAGGTAGTGTGTTGAGTGAAGGAACCCTAAATCAGAGGAGAAGTTTGGGTGAGTTGTTTTGCAAGCCAAGGAAATCAATTTCTTGTGCAGACTATGAAAATGGCCTAAAACCCTAAATTTTAGGCATGTTTGTAGGAGGTACTGTACGGACACCTCTGGAAGCCAAGACCTAGAAAATCCTTAGGTTCTTGAAAAAGGGTATCAGAATATGGTGATATTTTTATGACTTGTTAAGATTTTTTACAAGATATTGCAGAAAAAAATCCTGACTAGGCTTAATGCTAGTAGCCCTCTTTTGGGTGTAATTGACTTGGAACTTGGAACTCGTTGAGGGTTTCAATCCCAAAGGTTTTTGTGAAAATTGGAATTAGTCCAATAAGAAATCTTGAATACTACCTTTCCAAATGGAAGAGTTTGGGATCCATTTGGATCAAGTTTTGCAGATTTAGCAAGAAAGGCACATTGAAGCCTAGGAAGAAGCATGGTGAGTTTTGATTCTACATTGTTGGTGTTCACTAGTTGAAGGGGTTAGTATCTTGTGAGGAGAATCCTAAGGATGATAGGGTTAGTTGAAGAACCCTAGTAGGTCAATAGAGTGGCCTAGGAGCCCATATAGGAAGCTAGGGAGAAGCAAGACTAGTGTATATTAGAGTGGTATTAGAGAAATTTGAGAAAAATGGGAAGTTAGTGCATGTTTGAAGCTACTGGAGAATCAGTAGGAGAGTTAAAGATGGTGAAAAATGAAGAGTTAGCTAAGAAATTTGATGAGCAAAAGGAGAGTAACTGACTCCTTGAAGCAGCCTTAGAAGGCATGAAGTTAAGACAAGAGGAAGTTGCTAATGAAGGAGCTAGAAGTAGAGAAGGGGTGGAAAGAAGTGATAGGGGAAACAAGGTTGTTGAGGAAGATATCATTCCAGAACCTGACCCTATCTTGAATGAAGATCCATTCTTAAAGGTCATCAAAGCATTAGGTTCAAAACCATTAGAAGGAATCCCTTTGTTTAGTGGCAATATGGATATTAAAGCATTAATGGATTGGATAGAGCAAATGGAGAACCATTTCAAATGTGAGGGTTTGAGTTAAGCTTAGAGGGTCGGCTTTGACTTGGTGGAAGTACCTTCAGGATAAGAGGGTAAGAATGGGGAAGAAACCAATAGAAAATTGGAAGGCCATGGTGACCAAGCTGAAGGATAATTATCCCCCAGAGAATTATGAAATCAAACTCAATAGAAAGAGACAAAAATTGAAAAAAAAATACCTAGATGTGGCCTCATACACTGAGGAATTCCAAATATTATGTCTAAGGTCTAAATTGCAAGAAGAGGATTCAATCAAAGTGGCTAGATACTTGGGTGGATTGAAGTGGAACATCTAAGAGGAGATTAGCCTATAGACTCCAACTACAATACAAAAGTGTCATCAGTTGGCCATAAGAGTGGAGGAAAAGAACAAGAAGAAGGGTGACTCTAGTTTCAAGAATATTAGAGGTAGAGGAATAGACCAAAGGGAAAAAAGAGGAGGCTATGAAGGCAGAGGTAGTGAGAAAAGGTCACAAGGGGAGAACAAGTTGACAGAGGAGAATACTGAAAGTAGATCAAGAGGAGGCTATAATAGACGTAGGGGTAATCATGATGGTCCTAACAGAGGAAGAGGAGGTAGGATTAGTTCTTACTTTGAAACCATGAAGTGTTATTATTGTGGGCAATTAGGTCATCCAGCCTATAGGTGTCCAGAAAAACCTTCTGCAGAAAAAAATGACAAAAGGGTAGCATATGCTCATGAGGACACTTCAAATGTCAAAGCACCTGAGATTGACCATCTAGATTAAGATATGGGAGAGAACTTGATGTTCAGGAGAGTACTGATAAGACAACCAATTAAGGATGAGCTGAAACATAGGAGGGCCTTGTTTAGAATCAGATGCAAAATTATTGGTAAGGTTTGTAAAGTGATTGTGGACTCTGGATCCATAGATAATATCAGCTCAGAGGAGGCAGTAGTGAAACTCAAGCTATCCAAAATACCCCATGTGAATCCTTATAAAGTGAGATGGCTCAACAAAGGCCAAAGTGTTTTGGTAAATGAGAAAACATGGGTTGAGTTTTCAATTGCAGGGTACAATGATAGACTACTTTGTGACATCCTACCAATGGATGCTTTCCATTTGCCACTAGGAAGGCATTGGAAATTCGATAATGGAGCACTATATGATGGGAAGGATAATTCCATCACCTTCAAGAAAGGAGGGAGGACTTTCAAGATTCAGTCTTTGCTAGAAGATGAAGAACCATATTCAAAGACTTCTAATGTCATGTTGTGTAGTGGGAAGGAGTTTTTGAAAGATATCAAGGGTGATGAGAGAGAGGGGTATGCCATTGTGATAAGACCCAAGGAGGATGAAAAACCATTGAAGGAGCCACTACCACCAGAGGTGCAAGAATTGCTTGTGAAGTACATTGACAAAGTGAGTGATGGCACTCCTGCAACCCTAACACCTAAGAGGGTAATAAGTCACCAAATAGACTTTGTGCCAGGGGCATATTGATGTGGACAGAAGTCTTGTTACTACTACAGAACCAGCTTGGCTCTCTTTTGAGATCTTTCTCCTAGATCCCTTAGGGTGTTCACAACCCTAAACTAAGGTAAGTCACTCTCAACTTCACCTCCTCTTCAAGACTCAGTCCCCATCAAAGTGCTTTTTATCTTCTTCTTGTTGAACCTACAAAAATAGATTCATTCTTCTCACTCAATAAATGTTCTAAGAACATTTCTTTCATTCTCCTCCCTAGCCGGACTATTTCCAAGCTTGCCTAGGGTAAGATCTCTAGATTCACACTATTGCTACTCCTAACAAAAACAAAAAGTAAACTATGTACAAGGGCTCCTCTCGAGTTCCATCCCAACACATGACTCTCACCATGGATTCAAGAATCTCGAGGGGCCATTACTGCTTACAACCCAGAACGGGTGAAGAACTAAAAACTTACAAAATATAAAATAAAGTAACTAATATACTTGCATGCAAAATGAACAAAGAATTTTGAGATCCACTAAACACACTATCGACAACTTCTCATTACTCGAAACAAAACAAAATAGTACAATAATCTGCAACTCTGTAACTTTTCTGTAGCTTCTCTTCTTCTACAATTTCTACTCTCTCTAGATCTCCAAAAAATGAATTCTCTAGATGTTATTAGTAACCATCCTCTCATAGGAAACAACCCTAACGGTCCACTCATTCACAATAATCTCTTCAGGAACTGTTACACTAACCATACTATCCATAAAAGACACGATCCACTTTTCACAGGCCGTTACGACTAAATATTGCTAAGAAACAATAAAGAAAGCCGAGCTCCAGCATTGTCCAAGTTGCTAGGCACAAATGTAGGCCGAGCTACTAGGCACAAATGTAGGCTGAGTTGCTAGCACAAATGTAGGCCGAGTTTCTAGGCACAAATGTAGGCCAAGCTGCAAGGCACAAATGTAGGCCAAGCTGCTAGGCAATGTAGGCCGAGTTGCTAGGAAATGTAGGCCAAGTTCCCAGGCAATGTAGGCCAAGTTGCTAGGAAATGTAGGCCGAGTTGCTAGGCACCAGTGTATGTCGAGTGCTAGTGATACCAAGCAACTTATCCAAAGTTCCTGATGCCTTGGTTGGATTTCCAAAGGCTTACCAACTACCTCACACACACACAACTAAAGGAAACCAACTAAGCAACCTATCTAGACATGGATTGACCTATTCATATCCATCTTAGGGAAAAACAAATGACCTTCTAAGGTCCACACACACTCTCGTGACTTGGCTAGAGTCAGTACATGCTAGAAATAAGGAGCTAGGGGTTGAGTTAGGTGTGCTCTTGCACCACATATCTTCCCAATAAAGCATCCTACAAGCTTACTCCTGATCAGAACTTGGAGGTAGCTAGACAAGTGTAGGAACTCTTGGATCAAGGCTTGATAATGAAGAGTATTAGCCCTTTTTTAGTCCCGGTTGTGTTGGCATCCAAGTAGGGAGGGAAATGGAGACTATGCATAGACTCAAGGGCCATAAACAGGATCACAATCAGGTATAGGTTCCCTATACCTAGGATAGAGGATCTCATGGATTTCCTTGGAGGGTAAATGTACTTTACTAAGTTGGACTTGAAGAGTGGGTATCAACAAATCAGTGTGAAGGAAGGTGATGAATGGAAAATGACATTTAAGACCACAAATGGGTTATATAAATGGTTGGTCATTCCAATTGGCCTCTCTAATGCTCCGAGCACATTCATGAGGCTCATAATGAGATGCTCAAGGACTTCACAGGGAAGTTTGTGGTGGTATATCTTGATGATATACTGATATTTAGCAAGACAAGAGAGGAGCATATCAGACATGTAGAAGCAGTATTAAAGAGGTTTCATGAAGATAAATTGGATATCAACCTTGAAAAGTGTGAGTTCTTGAAACAAGAACTACTGTATTTGGGCTTTGTACTGTCCAAAGGGTCTTTGAAGATGGACCAAGATAATTTTGCTACTATCCTAAACTGGTCTCCACCTACCACAACCACTGAGGTAAGGATTTTTCATGGCCTTGCACATTTTTATAGGAAGTTTATTAGGAATTTTAGAGGGATATGTGCACCATTGATGGATATTATTAAGGGCAGGGTCAAAACTAAGTTTAGGTGGACCTTAGAAGTAGAGAAAGCCTTTGATATGTTGAAGTAACAAGTAGCTACTCAACCTGTCCTACAATTGCCAAGCTTTGAGAGATTATTCACCATTGATTGTCATGCAAGTGGGATGGCAGTAGGAGGTGTATTGAGTCAAGAAGGTAGGTCAATTGCCTTCTTTAGTGAGAAATTGAATGAGGCAAAGAAGAGAAATTCTTCATATGATTTGGAACTATATGCTTTAGTTCAGACCTTTAGAAAAATGGAGGCATTATCTATTGCTTAAAGAGTTTGTGGTATTTACTGATAATCAAGCTCTTAGCTACATAAATACTCAGGAGAAACTAAGCAATAGGCAATTGAAATGGATGGAGTATTTACAAGCATTTACCTTTAATATAAAGCACAAGAAGGGATATCTCAATAAGGTTGCAGATGCCTTAAGCCAAAGGTTACTTACAATCCAAGAAGTCCAACTAAATAGCATTAACATTGATAGTTTCAGAGACTTATACAAGGTAGATGAGGACTTTGGGGAAGCTTATAAGGTATGTGTTGAATTTCAAAACCATTTTCATAGCAACCTCTCAAAGTTTACTTTACAAAATGGAGTGTTATTCAGGGGTAACCAATTATGTGTGCCAAGAGGCTCTATGAGGATGAATCTCATATATGAGAAACATAATGGATCTCTAAGTGGTCACTTTGGTATGAACAAGACATTAGAGCTTGTGCAAAGGTTCTACCATTAGCCAAAGTTGGTGAAATATGTCACCAAATATGTAAAGTAGTGTGTTGTTTGCATGAAGGAAAAAAGAGGAATGAGTAATGTAGGGTTTTATCAGCCTTTACCAATCCCTAACCAGCCATCGAAGTGTGTGAGTATGGATTTTATTGTAGGCCTACCCAAAACCAAGCAGGGGTATGATAGCATTTATGTACTTGTTGATAGATTTAGTAAAATGGGGCATTTCATTCCATGTAAGAATACTAATGATGCTATCCATATAGCCTATTTGTTTTTTAAGGATATTGTGAGGATTCATGGTCTTCCTTTGAGCATATTATCAGATAGGGATGTGAAATTTTTGAGCCATTTTTGGAGGACATTATGGACTAGATTGGGTACCAATATCTCTTTTGGTTCAGCCTACCACCCTCAGACTAATGGCCAAACTAAGGTGGTAAAAAGGTGTTGGGTAACCTATTGAGGTTCCTAACTAAGGAGTATGAGAAGACTTGGGATGTGGTCATTCCCCAAGAAAAATATGCTTATAATGATAGTAAGAACAAAATGACGGGAAGAAGCCCATTTGAGGTGGTTTATGCCATGAACCCTAGAGGTGTTTGTGAGCTCAGGGATATTAGAGGTTTAGATTATAGAAGTGGACATGCTAGGGACTTCACCCATACTATGAAGGAGATGCAAGAACAAGTCAAGAAGAAAATCAAAGACAGTCAACAAAAGTTGAAGTTAAAAGTTGATGAAAAGAGGAAAAATGTTTGGTTTGAGGTGGGTAACTATGTGATGGTTCACTTGAACAAATCAAAGGTACAGAAAGGTGTCCCTACCAAGATTCAAGTGAAAAGGGTGGGACCTTGAAAAATCTTAGCCAAATATGGGGCTAATGCCTATAAGATAGACTTACCATTAGACTTGAGCATATCTCCGGTGTTCAATGTGCAGGACTTAATCCAATTCAGAGGGAAGATAGATGAGATCAGTCAGGGCAGTCATCGAATCAGTGGGGATGTTGAAGCTATTGTATTGCCTCCCAAACCACATATGGTAGCTTACAAAGTTTTGGACTCCAGGGTTAAGAATACTACAAAGCATAAAGTCTACATGGAACACCTAATTTAGTGGAAGGATAGACCAAAGTTAGAGGCCTCATTGATAGTAGAGCCAAACTTCAAAAAGGTGGAAATTTTGGGGGATATATTGTCCATAGGCGTGACATAGCTTTCCTTGTTGGAGAGTATGGTGCAGGAGCACCTAGGTAGGCTAGAAGATGCAATGTAACCTAGGGATTCTTTGATTTTTTTGCTTGTAGTGGTTCTATCTAGACTAATAGGTTAATAAAGGGACTAAAGGTCCTAGTGTGTAGTGTGTGAAGTGAGAGGATGTCTATTAAGGTCCTTAGTGACCTTTGAGTCCAATCTAGGTCTATTAGGGTGTTTTGAGATGTTAGTTCCAAATGTGGCCAATCAAGGGACTAAAGGTCCTATTTCATGTTTATACACCATAATTAGTGATTTGGGAAGGATTGGACACCTTTTGACCAAGTTTGGATAGAATATCCAAAAAGTTGCAAAAGTTGTCAATGTTGTCGTTGACAAATTTGACAACATTTGTTGCAAGCATGCAACTCTGGAGGAATTAGTTCCTTAACTTTATGAGACCAGTGTTTTAGTTCTTTGGTCAACTATAAGAGTCTATCCTTGATCATTTTTAAGGGTTGGCAAGTTTATGTCAGAGTGTGTACAGACTGTGTAATTGAAGAACAGTTACAATTTTTGTGTTTTGGGAGGAAATGATATTGTAATGGATTGAATCTACTATTGTAAGAATTATTTTTGGTAATGTATATTGTTCTAAGACTTTTTGTGGTGGTATTTTGTTGATTTGAATAGTTTTAGTTTCTTTGGTAAAATCTTTTAGTTTTTGTCTTGTCACTGGTTTGAATTGAGCAATGTATGCAAATGGGGTCATAGATCCGTTTTCCATTTTGGCACTTGTACGAGATCTTGGATTATGGAAGGTGACTCAATTTAAATTTTTTATAGTGAAGGAGGGGCCCAGGAAAGTATGGAAGCTATTTATAAGGTGATTCCATATGCGAGCCAGAGATGCATGGCTAGGGATCACCAGTAGTTGCAGAGCATTTTGGAGGGATTGAAAGCATTCATTACTTCAATAAATCATTGTGGGAAGGTATTTTGTTGAGTGAAGGAACCCTAACTTGGAGGAGAAGTTTAGGTGAGTTGTTTTGCAATCCAAGGAAATCAATTTCTTGTGCAGACTGTGAAAAGGCCTAAAACCCTACATTTTAGGCATGTCTATAGGAGGTACTCTACGGATACGTTTGGAAGACAAGACCTAGAAAATCCTTATTTTCTTGAAAAAGGGTATCAGGATATGGTGTTAGTTTTCTAACTTGTTAATATTTTTAAGAAGATATTGCAGAAAAGGAGCCTAACTAGGTTTAATGCTAGTAGCCCTCTTTTGGGTGTAATTGACTTGGAATTTGGAACTCGTTGAGAGTTTCAATCCCAAATTTGTTTTTGGACATTGGAATTAGTCCAATAAAAAATATTGAAGACTAATTTTCCACATGGAAGAGTTTGGGATCCATTTGGATCAGGTTGTGCAGATTTATCAAGAAAGGTACATTGAAGCCTAGGAAGGAGCATGGTGAGTTTTGATTCTACATTGTTGGTGTTCACTAGTTGAAGGTGTTAGGATCTCTTGAGGAGAAAACTAAGGAGTATAGGGTTAGTTGAAGAACCCTACTAGGTCAATAGAGTGGCCTAGGAGCCCCTAGAGGAAGCTAGGGAGAAGCAAGACTAGTGTTACGTCATTTCCTATTATCAACACCCAAAAACTCCAAAACCATATTTTCTGTTGAAGTCCAAATGGGTCTCTTAATTCTTCCACTTACTTAAAAAAATGGAGAGAAAAAGGATTAGAGTTTAGGGTGGACAATAGGGGCAGTTGCAAGTGCAAAGAATCGACAAAGTTTTGCAAATAGGTAGAACCTAGGATCAAGACCATATGAAGCAGGGTTTTAGCTAGAAAGGACAGTATGATAAATAACAACATCATATAAAAGGTGCGATCCACTTTTTACCCAAATCTTTTAAAAAATATTTTGGGGTCCACCCATCGTGCAACCGACTAGTCATTATGAATATAATCAACTGATTAATGGATTTCCAGCATGGCCTTTTGTGTAGAAGAATAGTCAAAACACTTATGATTTTCCAAAAAAGGTAAATAATACTAATTGAAAGAATATTTTTCAAAGGGAAATCTATAGTTCAACGAATGAAGCTCTTCTTCATTAATCCTAGATTCCATATTAAGATAGATCTGTAACCAAATATGAAAAAGAATGACACATTAATATCGACGCAAGGAGATTTGCAGATCCACTAGATATAGTATTCTAGATTTCAAGGCTTTTCAAGTTACGAGCAGGGAGAATCTTCAAGACAAGAAGCTAGGAAATCTAGGGTTCCTCAAAGGAAAACAAGAATTACCACAAACCCATAAAATTTCAAAAATGTGCCTAGACGGGAAAAATTTATAAATCTTCCCCATCCTCCAATGAATAAAACATGCCCTATTAATAGGTGGAAAAGATGTGGTGCTCAATTGATAAAAGAAAAGAAATCAAAATTTGACATATGTGAGGGAGCTCCTCCTGGCTCTCCAGAAAATATTGGCCAATCATCTGGTAACATAGCTGATAGACTTGAACCTGATAAGGGTAAACAAATTTTAAAAGGGGACATTATAACAGTAGTATCTCAAAATGATAACTATAGAGCGTCCTTCAATCGAAAAAAACCAAAAAAATCTAGCAATCTAAGAACGTTCAGAAACATCCATAATGTACCAAACAATAAAAGGAGTTTCCCCCATCTCAATGTGAATCTTGAAACATGATTAGTGTCACTTTCCCAGAGTACATGCTGCAAGGTCAAGTTGATCTTCTTCGACGAACAACTCTCATTGGTAAGTTTTCAAGTAATGCCCTAATTTTGTCAGATATTAGGGATTGGGCTTTCCAATATTGGGTTGGGTTGAAAGATATTTTTAGATTGGGTTTAGATTCGGGTTTTTTTTATTGCAATTTTGAGTTTGTAGATAAGAGGGATGTTATTGATAAAAATAAAGGATGGTTTTGTAATGGCTTGGTTTTATTTACTCCAGCGTGGACCCCAAATGTTA
>MU223982.1:11074-36184 GCA_018584345.1 Thuja plicata | reverse complement strand
TGATTCACCCCCCCCCCCGCCCTCTCAATATATTTCTTTCCCATTTCTGTAATTCCAACAATTGGTATCAGAGTGCAGTTCACCTATAAAATCTTTGAATCAGCTTGTGAGTACAGATCTTGAGATGGAGGTTTACAAGTTGGGAAAGTCATTGAGAATCAAAAGATTGAGATCCAGCTAGCATTACATCAGCTTGAGATAGCAAGACAAGAACTGAAGAAATCATTGATAGCTAGGAAATATTTGGCCAAACAAATGAATGATACTCATTACCAGGAAGATGATATTGCAAATTTATTTCAGAATGAAGATTCCACTGAGAGTGATGAAGGAATTGCAGATCTACTGGAAAAGAAAAATGCATTGTTTGAAGAAGTTAGAAACTTGAAAAGAGAACAAGAAATGCAGACAGTAAGACTTTGTGAAGTATTGGAACAAAAGAAGAAAGATGAAGATGACAAAACTATGGTAGAGGAAGAAAAAAGAGTAATATCTGTCAGACTTGATGAAAGGACACATGATGTGCAGATGATGACAATCAATCAAGTAGCCATGGAAAATCAACTACTATTTGCAAATCAGGAGATTAGTAGGATAGATATGGGAATGATAAATCTGAGATCTGAGAATAATCAATTGAAAGATGACTTGAGATCTGAGAAGGAACTTAATGAAAGGTTGAACAAACCCAATGAAGCTTTGACTCATTTTGAGAATCTGATGGAAGCATCAAGAAGGTCAAAAGAATCTTCTAGATTAGGTCACACTGAACCAAAGAAATCTACTAGGAAAGGAGAATCATCTAAGAATGGTAAAGGAGGAATGAAAAGACAAAGCACAACAAGCCTGTTTTCCACCACTATGGAAAACCAAGTCATAAAGAAAACATTTGCCGAAGCAAGAAAGTTAAGTCCAATCCTAAATCTAAGTTCAATGGTTACTATTTTAATTGTAAGAAATTTGGACATAAAGCACATGAATGTTGGGCTAAAGCAAGTGATGCACCCCACAAACAAAGATTTAATGGTTATTGTTACAAGTGTCAGAAACATGTTCATAAGGCACAAGATTTTAGATCCAATGCTAAAAAATAATGGACATCAAAGACACAAACAAAAGCATCTAAGAGTGGCAACACTTACAACTGGGATTATAATAATAGACAGAGTTGTCATTACTATGAAGAATATGGACATGCACCTGAAGACTACTTAAAGACACATGTTAGAGGAAAATCTAAGAGTTGGATGTATGGAAGCTTAGTCTATTTTAGTTGTTTGAAGATAGGACACACTAAGAGAGAGTGTAGGAAAAGAGTTCCTGCTCCTACTGTTGAAGAAGTAAGAGCACAAATGAATCAAACATGGGTAAAGAAAATAGAACCGAGTAGCAGTGAATCCACTGAAGCTAAGGTCACCCAATCCAATGGATTAGGTGATCACACAATCTCCAACTGAGAAATAGAGGTATGTAAGGAACTGTGTTCAAATTTTAAATCTTACATTAGTTCCTAATATGTAAATGTGCCAAAGTCCATATCTGCATATGATAAGATGTACCAAGACATGTTTGTGACAAATGCCGAGAAGAGTTTCCTGCACTATAGGTGCCAATTTGGTTGGCCGAGTAAGTCGTGTGATGGCCAAGTATGGTAAGCCGAGTGGTATGCAAGTTGTGTGATCTAAATGGAGCCCTCTCATTGATCCCGCTAAAGGTACTTATGATTCATGATGTTAGGTCATGTTACATGGTTAAAATTGGCAAAGTGGGCAACAACGAATTGAGAAATTCCTATTAAAAACTGTTTGACAATGGAATTCTGAAGGACAAATTCAAAAATCTAGCCGAGAAAGGGTTAACTCGTGCCCTAGATTTTCTGATAGAATTCAAGGATGAATGGATTAAGGTTGTCCTAAGCCAAGTTCATAATATGCATATGTGGTTGGACAATGGACCAATAAAGATCACAAAAGATATTATTCATAGAGTTACTGGGTATCCCATTATCAGTGGAAAATGGACTATGAGAGACCAAAACAAAGAAGAGATAGTAGCTAACACTGGAGCAGTTTCGAACAATAGGGGAATTACTATATCTACAATTATAGACTTGGAACTTGACTTTGGAGTGACAGTTATTGCTCACAAATTCTATCATTCGAGCCAACTAGATAGTGTTCCCTGTACAACAGTGGACTAGGCATGGAAGATAGTGAAAAATAATCACACCTATGACCTTGCTGAGCTGCAGTTGACACAACTAGTCGAGAACTTACAATCAATTAGGAAAGCCAAAAGCTTATCATGTAAGTTTGCCTCTTTGTTAATATGTATATTCTTCTATATACAAAATTCATTTCATACTCTAGGAAATATTGTATGGAAAAAAGGACAGACCCATCACTTTACATATTAGTGAATGTATTCAGAAATTGGGCAGTAATTTCAATAGTATAATGGGAAGCTATTTTGTGGAATTCAAAAAGAGAAAGAGGTTGAGGACAAGAATTCCCAATTCACTTGTGGAGAAGCACTATGATGAGATATGTTTCGTAGTAGATACAAACTACACATATATTCAGGCTATGACACCTAGGGTATCATGGCTGGAGCCATTTCCCTATGAAATTAATATTGATGAAGCATCAACAGCTATCACAACACTCCTAGTAGAGGAGATTGATACTAAAGCCAAAAGATTTGGAATTTTTTATGAAGCAAAGGCAAAGATTTTGATGAATCTTAAGGCAGGAACCATGGAAAGGAAAAGGAAAAAAGATTGTGAAAAACCTAAAAAAGATGGTTGGCTTGTCGAGTGATGAAGAGATCGAGGATGCACCTCTAGTCATATCTACCAGACAAGGTGAAGATGTATATGAGGAACAAGAAGTAGAAGTCAGTGAACCTAAAGAATAGGTCACTACAAAATAAAAAGGGAAGAGGATAGTAGTAACAAATGTAACAAAGATGAGACAATCAAAACCAAGGGTTACCCCTCCCATTGCAAATCATCCAAGGACAAGGGCATCTATCACCATTTCACCAGTAGAATAGAAAAAAGTGTATGAAAATAAGATTGGAGAAAGTAGTTCTAGATCAAGGACTAAATTAGCAAAAAAGGTTGTGCCAAGCCTACAAGTTAATAAACCAAGAAGAAAACTACATTTGGATCCATAAAGTGACGATGACATGATAGAAACTGATGAACCTAGGCACATACCAGCAACACCATTCAAGAAACCCACAGATATCGATGAGGTATGTGAGAATTTGAGAAATTCTGCAGGGTTATCTAGTTTCAAGTTTATAAAGTATGAGAAATTGAAAGGAGACAAATATAAGGTCCAAGAAGCTCTCCTAGACATGATGTGTAAATTCAAATTAACCCCTACAACAATAGGAGAAAATGTGCCGAGTGATTTTTATGAATTCCTATCTGGCAAGTGGGAATTTTCACTCACAACTGAAAGACAAATTCTGAAAGGCACTTTAGCTCAAGTGATTCCTAAGCTAACCAAGAAGCTAAGAGAAAAATTTGTTGAAGAGTATAAGAAAAAATTTCTACCTAAATAGAGAGGTTATGCTATCTTGAAGAATGAGATTGAAGGGATAGTACAGTAGAGTACTAAAATTTGGAAAGAATTTTTTGGACTAAGTATTCCAAAAGAAATGAGAACTGATGAAGGAAAATCTAAGCCGAAGGATAAGGAAACTTAATCTACTCCTATACCATAGATTTCCATAGTTCACATTTCAACTGAGTCTGAGAAGACTAGGACAGATGCACAAGATCAATCAGAGACAGTTAGCACTATTGATCTTACTACTGACAGTTCGATTGATGTGATAATTGATGACTCTAGCAATCTGGATGTCGAGGGTCAGGATGAGCCGAGGGACTCAAATGTTGATTCACCTATCAAGGAAACTGAGGCTGAAGAAGACAAGAGTACACAAGAAGAAAGAACTCAAGAGGAACCTAAGGATAAGGATGCTCAAGAAGAATCAGAAAAGGAAAAAACAATTCAACAAAAGGTAATTGTTCAGCATTCACCTATCTTAGAGGTTGTAAAGTCAGTACTAGATAGTAGTGAGGAGATAACAGACACTAACAGTGAGCCTAAAGAACAAGAGGCAATGCAAGTGTTGGTTGATCTACCACACTCTACATCATCAACTCCCACTGGAACTAAGACAGGGAGTATGCCTGATCAGCAAATAATTTTGACTAAAGTTAAAGATGCAATGGTGTCTACTACTGATTCTGGAAAAGGTATTGTAGAAACTAAGCTGGGTAGTAGTTCACCTGAATTCAAGAGAAGGAAAGTTATGAGGAAGAAGTCTCTAATTCTAGATGTCACATTAGATGAATTTATTGTGATTCCACCATGGGATCCCAATGTTTTGTCTTATGAATAGATTGAGACTCTTCAGGAGTTACTTAAGAGGAAGAAGAGATAGGAGGAACTAAAAAGGGAGAAAAATCAAAAGCAAGTGCTACATGACATAAAAGACATATTTGTAAAGGCTTTTGACATGGAGGATGAGAATCCTCAAGCCCCTATTCTTGAACAGTTAGTTCACATTGTACAAAAGGTAAATGATGACAAAATTGAAGCCAATGAGAAACTGTTGCAATGGTCCAAGAGGAAATTCGAGAATAAGGTACTTGCCAAAATTTCAGGAGAGATTGCAGTTAAACAGGTCAAACTTTCTTCTCTGATAGAAAATTTAGAAGGGGTTGCAACAAATGTCTATTCATTGTATAAGAGGTTATCTAATGTTGAATTCTTCACAAAGGATAATCAACAGGATCTAGAGAAATTGCAACTAGACCTTAAGTCAATTGGAAGTTCACTGAGTATGGATGCTAGTACTAGCTCCTTACATTTTAACAGGTTGACTTATGCACAGAGGAGGATAGCTGAGCTCATTGCTGAAGATGGTTAGATTAGGACCAAGTTGATTACTGTTCAGACAAGTCTGATACCTCATCTGGAGGTCATTCAGAAAGAAATTTCATTTGCAAACAAATTGATTAAGAGAGACTCTCATCTCTCAACAGCAGAAAGCTTAGTAAGTCTAGCTACCGAGCTAGAAGTGAAAATCGAGGTTATGAAGTTTTTTAAGGACAGTTGGGACTCTGCATTTGAGTCTACCTTAAAACTTCATAAATATTTTTTAGACAAGTATAACTTGACCCCACCATCTATCAGTGACTAAAACAAGGGGGAAACTAAAGGAGATCAGAACAATAGTGACAAGGATACAACTTAAAGGAGATCAGAACAGGTATCCATGTTTAAATATGTTTTTTTAGGCATGTATACTATGTAAATTTTTGTATATAGTATGATGTATATTCCTAGGGGGAGTACAATATGTACTTAGGAAATATTTTGAATGGAATGAATTATAATGATAAGTGTGTTTTTGCCACTAATATCAAAGTGGGAGATTGTTAATCCCTAAGTTCTATTTGATGATTAGTGAACCACACTTAGTCATTTACTTAGGCAGTTTTAGGTCGTTATCACTGTGGTCAAGCTAAACATTCAAGGCCAAGAAACATTGCCAAGAAAGTTTTAGATTGCCGAGTTACATCATGCTGAGCCAAGTAGAATATTAAGTGTCAAGTGTTAGAGATGTGTTGTGCTGAGCACAATAGTTTTTGCATACATGTCAGGATAAATTCAAACTTTAATGTAATCAATTAAGACTGACTTGTATGAGATCTAGGCTGACATTTGTATGCATTTAATATTTGTCTACTAAGTTAATTTTCATTTAATTATTTTATACCATGCATGGCATGAAGCCAATCAAGAAATCAAAATGCATTGGAGGTATAAACATTAGGTCATGATCATTGATCTAGATCTCGCTGCCAGATCTGAAAAGATATAATAAGATGGCTTCCAACCCTAAAAGAGAGCGCGTGAGAGAAAGAGATATATAGATAAGGGTTGTTTGTTCATGAGTATTGAACAAAAAGACATTTTGAGGAGAAGCCCAGATCAAGAAGAATGACAAAGCGGCGAAAAACAGAGTAAAGACATATCAGATTAAGAGATCACAAAGGTTATTGAAAAGAGAAGATCCATCATCAGAAACTGAGTGCATAATGAAGGATCACTACTTGGAACATTCTAACAGGTGTATCAGGTTAAATCTCTTAACAGAGTGGTTTTAGAAGACCGTTTCAAATCTCTTAGCTGAGTGCTTACTTTACTATAAGTTGAAATCCTTTAACAAGGTAGATTGTAATGATCTGTAGTTCTTAAGAGAACATACCTTTAATCAGGTAGATTGCATATTGTAATCAAACTTTTCTAGCCCTAATAGGCACACTTTCTTGTTGTAGTAGTGAAGATCTTGTGGGTATCATCCCCACCCCTGTTTTACCTATTTGGTTTTCTAGGTTACCAAAATTCTGTGTTGTGAGTTACATATTTGATGTTATGGATGCTATCTAATGTTAGATTAAATTTATATATGTATGACTGTGGATAAATTTGTTTTAAGTGGTTTAGATTGAAGATCTGATTCACCCCCCCCCCCTCTTAGTATCTTGCTTTCCCATTCTTGTACTTCCAACATATCTTTCATTGATTCCCAACTCCAACCTCTTTACAAAATGATACAAAAGCTCTATATATATGCCTAAACCACCTTTTAATCCTTAATGTAAGGATGCTACAAGCTTTAGATGGTTTAGAAGACTTAACCCTAAAAATAAGAAAAGACAAAAGATAGGAAAACACTAAGCGGCAAAAGGACAAAACAAAAGAATAAGATTTGATATTCCTTTATCTTCTTGTGGATGCTGACACCTTTGTCTATATATGTTCAGGATAGCATCTAATAGTTGTAATAAGATCTAGTGACTTCCAAAAAAGGCTAACTTACACTAGTCTTTAAGATTGCAAACCTACCAGTGCTCATAGAACAAGTGACATGTGTCCTCTTACTCTTCATCCATGACATCCAAGTAAACTATAATAGGCTTCTTCTTCCTAGACTTGGTCATGATATCCCATGTTGTCACATCTTCCTTCTTGGGCCACTCAAAGCTCTGTATACTCTCAAGTTAGGCCTTTTGTCTATCCTACCTAGCATCGGTTATGCTTTTTACATCTGAGATGAATTTATTATAATCTGTCTCTTCTTTTATTGCTTCATCTAGAATCCTATTGAATCTCTCCATGTCCATCTCTCCTTGATTGGATATGTATATATCTTTATTGGGTAGAACATTATCAAATTTTGTACCCCATAGCCCTAATGGCTTGATTTGATTGTCCTCAGTTCTAATGGGAGGTACAAACCTATAATAACCTACTCCAAACATATTCAGCTTTGCCTCTATCTGATTTTCTTTTCCTTTAAAGAAAGACAAGGTGGCTCCAATCTTCCCAATCTTTGTGCCAACAAGAGTTACTATTTCTGGCAAGTCTGACCTTAGTGGTTGCACAAATGCCAACCTTTCAAAAATTGTTGTCCTACCAGACCAGATTGAATATTATGGAAGTAAAATTGAAATAAAACTACTCACCTTTGTTTGTAGGCCTGGAAACTTTCCATAAGCTCCATACACCACATCAATATTTTCCTTGATGGTGTCTATTAGTTGTTTCAAAATTGAAGTCAATGCTCCCAAAATCACACTGTTGTGCTCTCTTACCTCTTGCTCTATTTTAGGAGCTATCACACTTGCATCCTCTGTTTGGATGCCTATATCGTGTACCTCTTTTGGCTCAGTAGGGGTAACCTCAAGATTTTCCATAAATTGTTGTGTAATCTCAACTATGAGATTCTCTTGTGCCTTTATTTTTATCAGTGCCAGTTCTCTATCTTTGATAATGTCACTAGTATCACTAGCGAGTTTCTTCAGTTTCTCTGACATCTGGACTTCTTTTGCCTCATTGAGTTGGGCAAAGTGAGTTAGTACTTGGGAGATTTCTAAGTCCCCTATATTCTAGACTGACCAGATTATCTTTTTACCCTCCATCTTCTCTTGGATGTTCAAAAGGGATGGATTTTGATCTTTAGGAGCCAAGCTCCACATTGCTAGTGCCTTGGACTTCGGGTTATATCCAAACCCTCTTATCATGTCCACAACCTGTGTCTCTAATGAAAATTTTACATTAGGTTTTTTTCTTATTTGATCAATAATAAAGGCTGAGGATAAATCTCAGCCTTCCACTAATACCATCCCACTAGCCTTGATCAGTTTCCTTGCTTGTTCTGGAGTAATCTACTCTAATTCTTGATCATAATCCTCCAGTGTTTGTAGAGCCTCTTAGGTCACTAGATCACCCCCTTCTAACTACAATTGTGTACTCACTTGTTTTTGCTTGTTCTAGATGAGAAATTCTTTAAATTCCTTTGTCTTAATAAAGTTGACATCCTTAAGGAATTCATATTGATGTATTAACCTCTCATCTGTACAAGTTCTAAGAGGTAACTCTTCCTCTTCTTCCACATCCTTTTGCAATTTCTTTCCTACCCTAATTTGTTTTCTCAATTGGTGATCATAATGACTATTTCCATTTATTAGGGCTCCAATCTTTTCTATCTTTTTCTCCTTCTTATGAGAAGATTCCCATGTTTTGAATTTCTGTCTCTTTTTTGGGGGTTCATTTGTGACCTCCTTCTCAGGGACCTTTATTAGGTCAATGATATTTTCTCCCTCAGAAACTTGTTCTTATGCAACTACTTTGCTGATTGGAGGGGGGCTAGGTACATAGAATTCTTCATCACTATCATCATCATATTCTGATGATGAGTGCCCTTTGTGGCCTTTCTCTGGAACTACCAGTGCATCCTATAATTGATTACATAAGAGAGTGTGAGAGTTGATCATGGCCTTTAGCCTCTTTAAATAGGGCATGTCTGGTAAAAATCCCCCAAAAGTTAGCCCCTTTATGTTCACCTACCTCTCTAGATCCATAAGCTCATTAAACTTTATAGCTCTCTTATCCACCTCCTCATCCTCCAAAATATTTCTTATCAAATCTTCTTCCATACATTCTTCATGATCTTTGGTGTAGGGGATGGTTGGTGTTAGCAACTTCTTTGCACTAAGGATGAAGCCTTCTATGTCAACATATCTATATAAAGCTACATTCATCCTGTAATGATTCATCCAATTATTCACAATGTCTAATGCCCCTTTTCCAATAGTAAAATTATAGATCTTGAATTGCCTTGGGGTAAATGTACCCTTCCTATGTGGTGCTACGTGTTCTTTATCAGTTAAAATAAGTTGTCTTATAAATTCCATTGCAGCTATTCTTGGTGGCACATGGAATGAAAATACATGTGGAGGGTGGGTACAACCATACACCCTCATTAGTGTGAAATTCTTCGCATAGTAGAAGTCACCCCAGTTGTGGTCTCCTAGCCATTTGTCAAGATACTGGCATGGTCTAAATAATTGTATCACTTTGACTAGCAACCTAGTCTTGTTAACACCTAGGAATTGAAGAATTGTATATACTTTCCAATTTTTGAAAGCACAAAACTCCTGCTCCCTAGAGGTGTAGTTCCACAATCTCAACCAAAATTGAATAGGGTTAGGCTGGTTTTGATGAAACCTCTATGGCCTAAGACATTGAAAATTCATGAGTGGGAAGTTGTAGTATAGGATCGAATGCATAAGAATTGAATAATGCATAAACTTGGGATGTTCCTTTTTGCTTGGTATATCCACAAACCCCTGGTGCATCTGGTCTATGATATACTAGATATAATCATAGTTGGAAGTAGTATGTGTGTGCTAAAAATGTGTCACACTTCTATGAATCATTGTATCCAAGATTGCTCAAGACTGAGATCTCAAATGGTGACTCATAGCTCTCTATTCATGGAGTGCGAGTGTTTGTAATGGAGGCCCTTAGATTAACCTAGGTTGTGCCCATGCAAGTACACCATAAAATGAGAGATTCAAAGAGGAAAAGCAAGAATGCTAGTCTCCATGATCATCAAGTATGCATGCAAATGAAAATGGAAGCTATTCTATATGATAAAAATGCATGAAAGGAAATACAAATGCAAGATTAATCTATGAAACAAAACATGAATCTAATATAACATGCAAGTGCAAAATTAATCTAACTGGATTGCCATGGGGCATGAAAGAAGAAGAGAAGAAGAAGAAGTTGCAATATCCAAGCTCAAGTGCTCAAAATATCCTCCAAAATTGCTCTCCAAACCTGCAGCATAACAATAGCATAAAATCTTGATTGATTTCTTGATTATCGATTATTGATTATTGATTATCCAAATGAGAAGGAGAGGTTTCCTTTTAAAGAGCAATGGATGATAGAGATTAAGAGGCAAAAATAAATAAGCAATGGTGGAGATTAAACCTTGGTTGATCCATGTGCTCATATCTTCAAAAGTCAAAATCAAAGGCTATGATTAAGAAGAAAAAATCCCACCACTTAGGAAGATGTGTAGAAAAATGAACTTTATTTAGTTTTATTTAATTTATTTCCTTTTTCAACAAAGAGGGATTTAAGTGGGGGTTTTATTTAATTAAAAGATAGATTTTCTTTTAATTAAATAAGATTATTTAATTTAATTAAAAGGGATATTTTAATTAAATGAGATAATATTATTTAATTAAGAGAGATTTTAATTAAATAAGACAAGATTATTTAATTAAAAAGGAATTTTAATTAAATAATATTATTTTATTTAATAAGAAACAATTATTTTCTTTTAATTAAATAAGATTTATTGATGAAATGATCAAACCTTAGGAAATATTGAAATAATTGAATTAATCACGATTTGATCAAGAAAATTGATTTAAATTGAAAATGTTGCAAAGCATTGATTCAGGAAATTGATAAATTGATTCTGATCATTTGATAATTGAAGAATGGGGGCCCATAGTCTAGGCGACCATTTTAGCATGCATACATTTGCCCCTCTTTGACTAATGTGTGATGTTTATGGGAACACATGTAGTCAAAGAATGCAGTTGAAGTGTGAGATCGATTTGGGATCACAAAACAACCCAGATGTGTGATCTTTATGGGAACACATCAAGACAAAGACAAGCTATTTGAAAAAGACAAGGTCAACACCAATGTAAATAGGTAATTGACATGTCCAAGATAAGAATCTCTAGCCAGGTTTCCCCAAGAAGATCAAATGATAAGATTAATAAACCTGAATAGAGGATGGAAGGTTGATAGGTACTGCCCCCTCGTGATTGAAATTGAAATGAGATAGAGGAGAAACAACAAATTGATAAATTTGATCAAATTGAACTAAAGATAAGGTTTTTGATGTAAGATGAAAGATATAAGGATCAAAGAGTCAAGGCAGATCATCAAGCACGAAAGATTATGCCCGAAGGTTGAATTAGAAGAAAAGAAGTGGGGTGAAAGAGAATGGAAGATAGATGTTTGGAAGAGGTGGAAATAAATGAAGAGAAGAAAGAGATCATGAAATAAGATAAGGAAATGAAGATCAAACATGACCACAGTTGATTAAAAGTCCACAAGAATGATGAAGGAAACCCTCTCAAACTCATAATACAAACTAACATGAAGTCTAACAATGCAAGCTACATGAAAATGCAAAGGTTTACTTGCAATAGGGAAACTTTAACATAGGGATTTGTTCATCATTCATTAGAGAATGTTAAGGAACTTATTTTCATCACTGGGCCATTATTAATGGACATCAAAAAATACACAATCATCACTAGTGTCAAGTGCAACTATGAAGATATGAATGTGATTGATATCCGATTGGAATGTGCAAAGATTCTAACATAAGTGCATCAAAGACATAAAGGTCAAGATGACTGTGATGTTAGCTTACCCAATTTAATATAGAAAAACCACACTCGCATCAAGGCATAGAGGCTAGGATGACCAGCAGAACGGTTGTGCAAAAACAATGAAGTATAAAGCAGGAAGAAAATAAAAACATGTTCCATGCCCTAAGTCCTCTAGCTATGCATCCTGGAGAGACTTATTAAACAATGACACTCAACAAAAATCAATAACAGTCAACACACAAAGAAAATATCACGACATAGCTCAAGCATTAAGTGTTGCATTTAAAAATTTAAGTGTGTTAACTGATACTGAGTTCTGAGGATAAGGATCGAATGCTCTCAAGTAGGTAAGACCACATGAAAAAATGAGATAAGACCAAACCGATAAGTGTTGAAAAACACTCAATGTCAAGGGTTGTATTGAAAAATACAGTTGCGGTGGTGTTGAAAAACACCATTTGTGAGATGTCCTAAAGACTAACGCATCCAAGAGACCAAAGCTAACACAGTTATGCCTCCTAGAAAAAGACAAAGACCAATTCCAAACCAAGGTAACAAGGACAAGGTGTGATGGAGAAAGGATAAGTGTCGTAGACACGTGCTAAGAAACAGGGGTGCAAAGACCTTAAGTAGCGCCTGTTCCTAGGTTTTCACCACTTGGATTCTATTACAATTTTTTCTCTTTCATTTTTTTCATTTTTTTCTTCTTCTTTTTCAGGACTTTTTATAAATTTTTTGAATTTTTTCTACCAAGGTGCCTGTTTCCAGGTTTTCATCAAAGCACTTTTACTATTTTTTTGAATTTTTTTGATTTTTTGTATTTTTGGAATATATAATTTTTTTGGAGATACATCAAAGAGCCTATTGCTAGGTTTTCACTAAGATGATCATTTTTTAGGACATTTTCTAATTTTTAGAATTTTTGACAATATATCATTTTTTGAGATTTTTTCATGATCAATAATTATGTATAAAGGGTGCCCCCAGACAGAATGGGCATCATGGATAGAACTTCTTCAGGTGGAAGACATTGATAGTCCTCCCTCAGCTGCAGATAGTAAATAAGCACCTAATCCAAAATCCATTGTAATGATGTAAGGTCCAAGCCAATGAGGTTCAAATTTTCCCTTTTGATCTCTATGTTGTTGATTCTTAGGATTTTCACGTAGGAAAAGATCTCCCACTTGGAATTCTCTAGGGAGAACCTTTTTTGTTGAAGGATTTGGACATGCACTTTTGATAAACTCTCATATGGTCAAATGATGCTTAATTTTTCTCATCTAAAAGTTCTAACTCTTAAATTCTCATGGCACGATAGTATTCATCTGTAACTAGACCTTTGAGGGAAACACTAAGTGAAGGAATCTCAACCTGCAAAGGTAACACTACTTCAGTGCCATATGCAAGGGAAAAAGGAGTAGCTTGATTAGGAGTACAAATACTCATTCTATAGGCCCACAAAGCCAGGTTTATCTGTATGTGCCAATCTCTACCATTCTTAAAGACTGTTCTATGCAAGATTTTAAGAATGGTTTTGTTTGATGCCTCTTCTTGACCATTTCCTTGCGGGAAGTAAATGGAGGACCAATGTTTTTAAATCTTAAATTTCTTGCAGAGTTGTTTAAGGTCCTTATTTTTGAATTGGCCTCCGTTGTCAATGATAATCTCATAAGGTAATCCATATCGACAAATGATATGGTTCAGAATGAATAGAGAGACTATCTTTCTTGAGGCAACAGAAAGTGGGATAGTTTCTACCCATTTAGTGAAGTAATCAATAGCAGTGATAATAAAATTGTGTCCACCTAATGAGTTGGGATGAATCTGTCCCACAAGATCAAAGTCCCAGCACTGAAATGGCCAACAAGATATAGAAGGAATGAGCTCCCTGCCTAGAGCATGTATCAGGTTACCATGTTTTTGACACTTTTCACATGAGTTTGCAAAAGCTACTGCATAAATCTGCATCATAGGCCAATAGTACCCTTCCCTAAGCAACCTTCCAGTCATGGAAAGACCATTGGAATGTCCCCCATAGATACACTCATGAATGTCAACTAATGCTTGGTCAGATTCTTCCTTTTCTAAGAATCTAAGAAGTGTTCCATCTAGACCCCTCCTATACAAATCACCAATGATAAGGGAATGGCGAGAGGCATTTCAGGTGAGGTTTCAGGGTTTAGATCGGTTAAAGTTTTCAAGTACAATTCCATCATGAAGGTATGACTAAATGACACCATAACAAAATGACTCACTACTAACAAGGGTAAAAATGACATGGCTTTCTTGGGAGTCATAGATTGGGTGATGTAGCTCTTCCACCAGGAATTCAAATTTGAATTCATGTTTCTCTAACTGAAGGAGTGAAGCAAGTGTAGCCATAGCATCAGCTGCTTTGTTTTATGCTCTAGGGATTTGCTGAAACGTGACAAATGGGAAGTAGTGTTTCAAGGAATCAACCATTTTCTTGTAAGGTACCATTTTCTCATGTTTTGTTTGATATTCATCATTAACTTCCTTGATTATCAGCTGTGGATCCCCATAGATGTGTAGCTCCATGATTCTCCATTCTATGGCCATCTTAAGTCCATTTGTTAAAGCTTCATATTCAGCAATGTTATTTGTACATGGTAATAAGAATTTGTAAGACTTAGGAATCGTGTACCCATGAGGAGAAACAAACAACACACCAGCTACTGAACTATTTTGCATAAAGGATCCACCAAAGAAAATCTTCCATGTTCTTTCAGTCATATACATGAGGTTCTCATCTGGGAAGTCAACTTGAAGAGGTGCATTATCTTGTATTGGGAAAGTAGCCAATTGACAAACTATGGCTTATCCTTTGATTGCTTTACGCTCAATGTACTCTATTTCAAACTCTAAAAGTATCATCATCCATTTAGCAAGTCTACCTGTGAGGGAAGCCTTACCTAGCAAATACTTGAGTGGATCTATTTTTTCTATGAGGTGTATAGTGTGCGCAAGCATGTAATGTCGCAACTTTTGGGAAGCAAACACAACTGTAATGCAAGATTTCTGAATGCTAGTATAGTTAACCTCATATGAAACAAGAGTATGAATAATGTAGTATATTGCTCTTTCTTTCCCATTTTCATCAAGTTGAGCTAGTAATTCCCCCAAGGAATATTTTGTGGCTGAAATATATTGAATAGGTGGTTTCCCTGGGATAAGAGGCATTAAAATGGGAGAATTGGCCAAGTACTTCTTAATTTGATCTATGCTCTTTTGACAATCCTCATTCCAAACACATTTGACTCCTTTGTGTAGGTTCTTGTTGAAGGGTTGAGCTCTATCTGCCAATTGTGAAATGAATCTCCTTATAGATTGAAGACGTCCTTGAAGACTCCTCATTTGACTAATGTTTCTAGGAGGTGGAATATCTATGATTGCTTGAAATTTTTCAGGGTCAACCTCTATTCCTTTTGCTGAAATGATGAATTCAAGTAGTTTTCCAGAGGTGACTCTAAATGCACACTTTTTAGGATTTAACCTTAGTTTAAATTGTTCCATGCAATCTAGAATGACTTCTAAATCCTCTAAGTGTGTGTCTCTCTATTTAGACTTGGCCAAGGTGTCATCCACATAATCTTCCATATTTTTATGCATCATGTCATGAAAAATGGTTGTTATACCTCATTGATAGGTGGCTCCACATTTTTCAATCCAAAAGGCATAACGTTCCAACTATAGGTACCCCATGCACAAGTGAATGTAGTCTTTTCTTGATCTTCAGGAGCTATCATAATCTAATTGAAACCAAAAAAACCATCCATCAAGGAATATATCCAATAACCCACAGTCATATCCACTATCATGTCTATATTGGGAAGTGGAAAGTCATCCTTTGGGCATGCTCTATTGACATCTCTAAAATCTATGAAAACTTGAATGGATTTGTCATGTTTGGAAACTGGTACAATGTTTGATATCCATTCAGCATAGGTGATGGCTCTTATGAATCTTGCACCAAGGAGTTTCTCCAATTCTACTTTGACAAAGAGAGCTATGTGAGGATGCATCTTTCTCAATTTTTGTTTAATTGGTTTGACACCCGGAGCTATGGAAAAGTGATGCATGATAAGATTAATGTCTAACCCTGGCATATCTCAATAAGTCCACGCAAATTTGATCTTCTTTTTCTATAAGAACTTAGTGTAAGATTCTTTTTGTTTAGGTGACAAGGACTCAGCCAAGTGGACTATCTGTGGAGCCTCATCTGTACCCAAATTAACTGCTTGCGTTGGTTCAATAAGAATTTAAGATATATCTTGAAAGTAGCTAGGGAGACGATCAAGTACCTCATCCTTAGGTGCCTCAGAGAGGTTTTAACCCTTGGATATGTCATTTCTTTTTACTTTTATGGTTCTGACACAGCGATGCAGTGGTTTTCGCCATCAGAACTCCTATTCTTTTGATTTTTTTTCCTTTTATTTTGTGACTAAGGTACTTAATGTCTGGCTCTATCATACTGGTAGTCAGTTCGCTGGTAGAAGAGACTATGGGTTCAGTGGCATTTAGGTAACAGGCTATCTCATAATCATTTTGAAATGTTAAGAACTCAGGTTCTTGATAGCGTTGGGACCAATCAATGAGATTAGGATGAACAAGAGGCAATTTAATGACTGGTTCAAGGTTATAAATGTGAATGATATTATTGTTGGTGACTAAAGAGTCAGAGTTCGTCAAGTATCCTTCTAAGCTACCCAAATCGAGATTCATCCTAATAAGTGAAGAATCATCCACTAAGACAACATGTGGGTTCAAATCCTCTAATCCTACATGTGACTCATCAGCTACCTCGAGTTGAGAACTATAAGTGTGAATGACATCAACATCCATGTCAACCGTAGAAGGCTCTGAGAAGGAGTCCCATTCATACTCATATCAACTTGTGTCTGAACTGTGACTAGGATGTTTACACCATAAAGGTTTTGTACATTGTGATCTGGAAGGTCTAGTTTCATCAAGAGTAGCACCTTCCCTTTCAATTAAATGAACAAGATTCTTTCGTTGATGTTCTCTAAAAGGATATTCTACATCTGATTCTTGTTCTAAAGTTGCAACCAACACATGAGTGACTGGAATATCTGAATCTCCCCTGAGGAGTTTAGTTGAAGTGACCCAATCTTCACACATGTCTTGCTGATTTGTCAAACTAGGTACGTATTTTGGTTCATCTTCACTATCCGACTTATCAAGGATAGGAGTAGTGTGTTTGTTGTGATTCACAAAGCCTAGGCCAACCGAATTCTTAGACTTGCATCCAGAAAGAGCATGATCAAGAGATTTGGCTCTAGTATCCAATCTGTGATTAAGAGGGTCATGTCTGGAATAGCCCATCTGTCTGAAAAAAGTATAACCTCTTCCATAAGCCTTAGGAGAGGGAGAGAATTTCTCATTGTACATGTATTTCTCTTCTCTATAGATCCATTCTCAAACAAATGTCTCTTCTTTCACATCTTGAATAGGTACCAAGGATTCTATAAATGTTCCAAATAAGGTCATAGCTAAAGAGGAAGGTCACTTTTCTTTTGAAGGCTTTCCATAAGACCAAGGTAAAAATGGTAGTGTTGTGAGGGAGTTGAGTTGATACCCCCCATGCCAAGGTCTATTGAATTAAGCTTGTCTTTACATTCAGCTAAGGTTGCATCAAAACTTTTGCTTCTCTATTGAGGGGAACATGAGTTCCTACTGAAATTGAATTAACAGATAAAGTGTTATCCCCAGGTATACAAATCTCTATTCCATTGTAGGGAAACTTAACACATTGATGATAGGTAGATGACATTGCTTGCATATCATGAATCCATGGTCTACCAAGTAAGATATTATACGCAAGGGGACCAGCATCAACTATTTGAAATAAAATATCTTTTTCAATAGGGCCAATCCTAACAGGAAGGATGGCCAACCCCTTGGAACTTCTTTATGCCTCATCATAAGCTTTGATGGTGATCCTTTTCCTAGTATCTATGAATTTTTTAGAATAACCCAACTCTTTCAAAAGATTAAAGGAACAAATATTAAGCCTAACACCCCCATCTATCAACACGCGCCTAACACGGGTTCTATGGATCGTGACCTCAATATAGAGAGAAAGATTTTGTGGGTGGCTCAAATCTTTATCATCATCCTCTGAAAAGGTAAGGTAATGAGGGCTAGCAATGTGGTTAACCATATTATGGAATTGATCATCATCTAAGTTGTTGGGGACATTTTCCATGCGCAAAGCATCCTTAAGGACTTGCTTATGTCCTCGGAACAACTCTAAGAGCTAAAAGATTGAAATCTAAGCTAGGGTTCTTTGCAACTGATCAAAAATACTATAGCTTGACTTCAGATTAACTATTGGATTTGAGGTGACATTATTGGATGCCACTTTCTTAGGTTAACTTGATTGATTCAAATTGGGTCCTCTAATGAAAATGGGACTTGACTTCATGTGACAGCTTTGAAGGCTTGCGATGACACTCTAGAGTTGGGACCCCTTAGCACCATGATGAGTTCTTCATCAAAGAGAGGAGGGGATTCCATGTCTAGATCATAACCATAGGGAATTTTACCCCTCATCATATTGAAATTTTCTTCTACAAATTCAAGCATGTTGATAGTATTGTTCGCATCTGTGTAAGTGTAATTGATCTCAACCTTTCCATTCTTAGCTTTAGAGGTTTTGCCCTTTTCATACTTGGGCAATAGTTCTTTGAATGCCTTATGATCGGCATTGGTGTTCAATCCATCTATCTTAAGTTTTCCATTATCAATGAGATATTGAATAAGATGCTTGAGTTTGTAGCAGTTTTCAATGTCATGTCCAATACCATTGTGAAACTTGCAAAAGGCCTTCGCATCCCACCAATGTGGCTTAACATATGGTATATAATGTTTCACAGGATCTTGAGGATGTGCAAGGTTGTTGGCAATGAGAATTTTCAAAACATCCTCATATGAATCACCAATTTTTAAAAATTGATATCTTTCTTTCTTAGGCCTATATTGGTATCTTGGCTTACTCTCTTGTTGATTAGACGTATTAATCTTCAAATATTGAAAAACAATAGACAAGTGAAGCACAGTTTAATCTTTGGGTTGAGAGGATTCCACAACTCCATCATTAACCATTTGTTTGTTCCTATTCCAGTGTGAATTCTTCCCTTTATCCTTGTTAGAGTTGTTGTTATTTTGACCATTGTTGTTGTTGTTTCCATGTTTGGTCAAAATTCCTTGTTCTTTCAAAACATCCTCAATCCTACATGTGGTTTCAACCATGGTGTCAAAGGAATCAAAAACCATCTTCCTAACTTCATACCACATTTTAGGAACCAAGTTGCTAACAAGAATGTCAATATTTTGATTTTCAGGAATGGTCCTAGGGTACAAAGAGCATTGTCATCTCCACCTTTGCAAGAAAGTGACAAAGGATTCCCCTTCATGATTTTTCTTTAAATTTCATAAGTCCAACATGGTGATAGATCTTGAAAGGTTGTATGCAAAGTCTTGAACAAACCTGTGGACAAGCTCTTTGAAATTCTTAACGGGAGGAGTTATGTTGGTGAACCATTCCATTTCTTGACCCTTAAGACTCCTTGGGAACAATCTCATGAGGTACGAGTCAACTTTATGGAACTCAAAACATGTGGTATAAAATTGGTGCACGTGATCATGTGGATCTCCATTTCCATCATATTTTTCATATTGAGAGATCTCAATCTTTCTAGTGAAGTCTTTCATGTTAACACTTTTGTCAAAAGGATTAGGACAAATTGAATCAAGTGAGAATGAATTCTTGGGTGCTAACATTTTTTCCATCAGGCTCTTAAGTTGTTTGATCTCCTCCTCTTGAGATGGACCTTGCTTCTTAATCTTTTTGTCCACATCAAAGATGTAAGGGACTCTAGCACCCTTGTTGATTAAACTCTCTAGGAACTTGTCTTTGTTTTGCTCTAAATACTTCTCCACATATTATTGGAAGAGTGGTTCTTGTTTTATCTTCATGTATTCTTGGGAGGTGAGATCAAAACTTGAGCTAATACCTCCATATTGTGAACCATGATGAGCATGTTGTGAAGGCTGTGTTGAGTGCCTAGGAGGTGTTCGTCTCCTATAATGATCATGTCTAGAATCCCTTATTCCTCTAGGGCTAGGAGATCGTAATGGAATTCTTGAATGTCTCCCACTTTGTGGAGTCTTAGGAGGAGTGGATGGAGGAGAGTTGTTTAAACCACTAACACACATGTTGTTGAATTGATCATTGATTTGCTAAGCCAAGAGTCTATCGCGCTGATCTTGAAAGGATTTATTTTCCATTTCTACCAAAGTCTGTCTCTCCAACTCTAGGAGTCTAAATTATTCTTCCTTTGCAGCTTGTTCATCTAGGAAGGATTTCTTTTCATGCTCAATCCTCTTAAGTCTTTCACTCATGTATCCTGAAGATGTCTTGAGTGGTGAACTTGGTCTTGAATTTCTAAACAAGTTGTTGGTATTGGTTTCATTGACATGAGTGTCATAAAGCTCATCTCCTTGGTTCTCATGTTGTGATAACTCATCTTGATAAGCTTGCCTCTTAGCTATCTCAGCTCTTTGGTGTGCATCCAGATATCTAGATGAGATAAGGGTTGAGACTGGTCGACTGTTATGAGAGGAACCACCAAACGAAATAGCATCTCTATGTTTCGCAAATATGTCATCAAGACATTTATCCATGTCTTCCTGCTCTCTCTGAGTAATTGTGTAACTCAAATCCATATTTGAGTGAGAAGATGCTAAGGGGGTATCCAACTCACTAAGGTGACTCTTGGAATCAAACCACACTTCCAAGTTATTCCTAGGTGATTGATCAAATATGGGTTCTTTTCCCTTATGTTTTTGGTGAGTTTGAACTGAGGGTAATTGGTTAAAGACTACTTGAGGTCATTTTCCTTGATTTACTTAATATCTTTCTTTAACTGGCATCAAGGAAAAGGTAATAGCCTATAGGATGACCCTAAGAAACATTGGTACCAAACTAGGATAGTAAAGGCATTAACTTTTCCAAAAGAGAAATGGTAAGATAGAAATTTTGCAAGAGGCCAAAATCAACACTGCCATAGAGGTGCCCAATAAACGGGTGAATACCCTAACACATATGGATCAGGAGAATGATTTACCCAATTTATATTGATTGAAATTGAATTTGTATGAAAGTGAATGGACAAGAGACTACCAAAACTCTCCAAGTGTGTTATCAAAGAATCTAATGGTTTAACTTCTCAACAAGGATAGTTTCTAGCTCACCAAGCTCGAAGAAAGGTCACTTGTGAAATAAAAGATTGCTAGCACAAGAGGTCAAAATGAAAGAATCCAAAGTGTAAAAAAAATTCTAACAGTGGTGTAAGTGACCTAATCTGAACTGGATTGACCAAGGAAGACTGGAAATGAAAGGATAGCAAATTGAGCAAGTTGTAAAAAGTTGTTTTTTTATGACTCGGGAACTCAGTTTTTGTTCATTTTAATTGACCAACTAGATTCATTAATAGATTTTATCATGAATCGGGCACGCAAGACAGTAATCAGGAAGTTCAAGCAAAAAATTATGTCCAAACAATGAGCAAGGGAAAAAGCAACCTTGTGCATGAACAAGAATAGTGTCGTAGTATTTATACTCCCTAAAGATTCTACTTGTGTATGTTCTCAAAATGTTTTTCAATCATGCAAATAGTCCTAGAAAATAAAAAGTTGGTTGCACTATGGTTCGTAGAAATGGTCAACTCTGAAACTTTTGCAATCTCAAGTGGGTGAAATCCAATCCTGGCACACCGATTTTTTGACACAGTCTAAGAATTTAATCAATTGGGAGCTACTGAGGAGATTTGACTACCCAACAAGAGACCACACCTATGGAGATTTCTTCCATAAGGACATTTATATAGTAGTTGTTGCTACCATGGAAGAAATGGCTATTATCACTTGAGGTTCCATCCACGTGATTTACCATATAAAGGGAGTGTCCACTACAGTTAACCTTCTCTAACAAGGAAGACTCACAATATGGACCACAAGGGGACTTAGTTCGGATTCAAGGGTTCAAAGTTTTTGATTCTCCCAAAAGGGAAAAGAGCATAATCCTCTAGCCTCTTCACCTCACCCAGATATAGAAAAAAAGATTAATTGACCCACTAATTTGAAATCACCTCACCCAAGGTTCATATATCAACAACAATGACCACCAATCTCAAGAGAGAAAGTATCGTCAAAATTTGAAGACCAATACAAGTGAGATAATAACAAATCCTTCCCTACCTACAAGGGGATCTATCATCAAGAAGAGCTTCGCATGTAAGACAAGAGAATGAAGCCCACTCTCTCAAGATCACCACAAATAGTGTTTATAGGGCCTAATTACTATATGAAACATATATGCAAGAGAGAAAATCTAGGTTCATTCCTTTAGAGAAAAAATTAGAAATGCGATCTATGAAAGCAAGAAACACTCAAGCTAAACACATGAGAGGTTCATTTTTATTTTCAAAATCCAAATTTTATAGAGATGCAAAAAAATACCTCAAGTCTAAATCAACGCGCTTAGTAGATTTTACCTTATTGTTTCTTTTGTTGAGCTTTTTCGTGAAAGCAAGCCGCGAACTCTCCAACAAGCAAGACAAGCGAACAAGCAAACAAGATATGCAATGTATATTTAACTTATGCAAAACCTAGGGTTATATATGAAAATCAATTTTTAGGATCAATAATAACCAGAAAATAATCCAAATGACAACTCACATCATGCATTGAACCATGTGAAAAATAAGTGAAAGCTAATCATTAAATGCCCTTTTTTTTAATTTTGATTTTTGACCTAGTCAACAAGATTGGACCTATATGACTTGAATTCGGATCCAAAACCCTAAATGAAGAAAAGAGACCCCTATTAAAAAATACATAGATTTCCAAAAATGTCACAATTTTAAAAAGATCTTTTCATTTGTGCCCTAGGGATCCCTTTTCCCAAAATAGACTAGTTTTCATAAATCGATCAAATGAGCTATGATATTGCATCCAAATTTTTTATAAAAAAGAATGGAACCCCTGTAGAATTTAAAGACCTTTCTGAAAATGTAAAAATTTATGAAAATATATTGATTTGCACTGAAAATTAGTTGTTTATCAAAAATAAAGAAAAAAATTATAAAAAATGCAAAATACCTTGGAAAATTTTGAATTTTTTACTGAAGATTCTCAGATATGTCGCCAACCTGCAAAAAATAATTCAGACTGAAACTCTAAGTCATTTGATAGATATAAGGGTGATCCCACAATAGTGGGTTACACTTTTTTGCCTAAACGGACATTGAAGTCTATATTTTGAAAAAAAACTTTCAGATTCAAATGCATATTTTCGTTAAATCGTTTGAAATCAAAATATAAAGTAAACTAGAGTCTTTTAGGATTTTCTGTCTAGATTTTAAAAAAAAAAATTTCTTTTTTTTTTTGAATTGATTTGAATGGTTTTTTTTTTCTCCCACTAAAACTGCTATGTTGCTAAAAACATCATTTTCAAAAAGTTACATTGACTTCATAGAGCATAATTGTTTTTCTAAAATAGATATCAATGTGCTTCTTTCGAATTTGGTTTTGTATCATCCATATGGAGGGCATTCAATTGGTTTGACGACATTATCATGATTATTGCATATTTTATGAATGTTTGAAGTAAAGTAAACCGTAATTTTGACATGCCTTGATTGCATAGCTTATAACTTGTGTATTTATCAAAATTCAAAAAAAAAAATTTCATAGAAAGCAGATTTGAAGCCGGAGAGCACTGTTATTTTTCAATTATTTTTCTCTTTTCTACTATTTTTCATTGAACGTCAAACTCGGAGGTTTATATTGGATAAAAAACCTATATTTGATGCACGTCAAAAATATTGACCTAATTAATTCAAAAAATATCAAATATATATTCATTAGAAAGCTTGTTCAGAGTGCTTGTGCGGTGCAAAATGATGTCTCCCTATTCTTCCATTTGAGCCCCGCGCTTGAGCCCTGAAGCCATCAAAACTACAAATTTTTGTTAGCCTCTGCAAATGGCCTCTATTTAGAGTGTTTCGATAGAAATTACTTTCGATAGAAATTACTTTCGATAGAAAGTAGTTTCGATCGAAACTAACTAGTTTCGATTGAAACTACTTTCTTAATTTAACATGCATATGCGTAAAAGCTATAGTAAAATTTTGACTAGTTATTTTTTACCAAAACTAACTTAGTTTCAATCGAAGCTGAGTTAGTTTCGATTGAAACTAAGCAAAAAAGGTAGTTTCAATCGAAACTAAGATTGTTTCAATCAAAACAATCAAGTACTTTCTATCAAAAGTACTTGACTAAATCCTCCCCCTCGTGGATTTCATGAGGAATTGCTTCCTCCAAAAAAGTGTAACCCAGTATTGTGGGTTCACCCATAATCAAATCTTTGAAAATCTAGGGTTTCCGTCTCCAAGCAAATCTGGACAAGGGGGTTAGCTCCAAAAATAATAAAAACCAGCATGTAAACGTGGGTTGCCCCATGGTGGGTGCCAAAAATGTGTGCTAAAAATGTGTCACACTTCTATGAATCATTATATCCAAGATTGCTCAAGAATGAGATCTCGAATGGTGACTCATAGCTCTCTATTCATGGAGTGCAAGGGTGTGTAATGGAAGCCCTCAGATTGACCTAGTTTGTGCCCATGCAAGTACACCATAAAATGAGAGATTCAAAGAGGAAAAGCAAGAACGCTAGTCTCCATGATCATCAAAAATGCATGCAAATGAAAATGGAAGCTATTCTATATGATAACAATGCATGAAAGGAAATTAATCTATATGATAACAATGCATGATTATTCTATGAAAGGAAATACAAATGCAAGATTAATCTATGAAAGGAAACATGAATCTAATCTAACATGCAAGTGAAAAATTAATCTAAATGGATTTCCATGGGGCATGAAAGAAGAAAACAAGAAGAAGAAGTTGCAATATAAAATCTCAAGTGCTCAAAATCTCTTCCAAAATTGCTCTCCAAACCTGCAACATAACAATAGCATAAAATCTTGATTGATTTCTTGATTATCGATTAGTGATTAGTGATTATCCAAATGAGAGGCAGAGATCTCCTTTTAAAGAGCAATGGACGGTAGAGATTAAGAGGCAAAAAGAAATAAGCAATGGTGGAGATTAAATCTTGGTTGATCCATGTGCTCATATCTTCAAAAGGAAAAATCAAAGGCTATGATTAAGAGGCAAAAAGCCCACCACTTAGGAAG
>MU223982.1:0-10984 GCA_018584345.1 Thuja plicata | reverse complement strand
TTTTAATTAAATAAGATTATTTAATTTAATTAAAAGGGATATTTTAATTAAATGATATAATATTATTTAATTAAGAGAGATTTTAATTAAATAAGATAATATTATTTAATTAAAAAAGATTATTTTATTTAATAAAAAGGAATTGTTTTCTTTTAATTAAATAAGATTTATTGATGAAATGATCAAACCTTAGGAAATGTTGAAATAATTGAATTAATTATCATTTGATCAAGGAAATTGATTTGAATTGAAAATGTTGCAAAGCATTGATTCAAGAATTTGATAAATTGATAAATTGATTCTGGTCATTTGATGAATTGAAGAATGGGGGCGCATAATATAGGTGACCATTTTAGGGTGCATACATTTGCCCCTCTTTGACTAATGTATGATCTTTATGGGAACACATGTAGTCAAAGAATGCAATTGAAGTGTGAGATCAATTTGGGATCACAAAACAACCCAGACGTGTGATATTTATGGGAACACATCAAGAAAAAGATAATATGTTTGAAAATGACAAGGTCAACGCCCCTATAAATAGGTAATTGACATGTCCAAGATAAGAATCTCAAGCAAGGTTGCCCCAAGCGGAGAAAATGATAGCATTGATAAAGTTGAATCAAGGATTGAAGGTTGATAGGTACTGCCCCCTTGTGATTGAAATTGAAATGAGATGGAGGCTTTGCATGTCCAGCACCATCATCAGAATGTCCGAGGTAATCCTATCTGCTCCTGCATCCTTCCCTAGCACTCTGCAAAGTGAATATGATATGTACTTCATATAGAAGTTCAGGTACTTGTAGAAATATAGGGCTACTCCTTGCATGGGTACTATGTAGGTTTTCATCTTCTTTGGAACATGGTGTCCTTTGATCAATTTGGCTGCAATGCTAGACTCTCTAATATCCCTATTCTCCATTCTCTTCAATTTTATCTCAGTGGTCATAGGATAATATACATTGAAGGCCTTCATGAAAGTGTTCCTATCTAGGGTAAGTAGGGATTTTCCATCGTCCCTCTTAATTGTATTGGTCAGGGTATCACAACTACTAGCCATTTACAAGACAAAAATCAACATCTACAAAGATTTCAGGAACAACTAACCTAGCCAACCCACAAGTCCAAGGGTTTGAAATTGGCATAGTCTCATCACTATTGTTAAAAAAGTAGTTAAATAATGAATAACCAGATGAGCCTACGGTTTTTTCATCCCTAATATATGATAGGTCGTCAATTAAGACATCGGCACTAACCTTTATATTCTGGATTGAGCCTGGTAGCAATGTGAGAAATTCATTTGAATAATTTCTCTTCCCCTTTGTGTCATCCTCAACATCATCACTTATCCCACTGGTAGATGCTAGACTTGGTGCTTGACTCATCTTTCCTTTCTTTGTTGTCATCATACTTTTCTTCACTGATATTGAAACAAATCTTCTCAAAACCCTCACCACCAACTATGAATTCATTTGTAAACTTGAACTTCTAACATTGTAAAGACCACCAATTACACTATTCTCTGAATTCTTAGACCAAAAAATCACTTCTTTGAATCACTTGCTACTGGAGAATTCAACTTTCTCAAAAAATACCAAACTCTCTATAAAAACTCTTAGCTCTGAGAATTTGGAAGCTGGTAAGAATGAAATGACAACCGATATGCATACTTATAACAGAGAAATCAATGCAAACTTGTCTTCAAACTAGTAAACTTGCAATTCAATCACTTCTACCATTAGTTTTACGCACCGTGACAATCAATTTTGGTTCTAGCCATGGCATTAAAACTGATAAGTAATCAATTTTTTATGAGTTATTTTTCTTATAAAAACCTTATAAAATTTGAAAAGAAATCAAACTTAATTATGATTGGCTATCATTAATCATATTTAAGCTACTTTTCCATCTGTAAAAATCTCTTTTCTTTCATTGGCTAGCAAGTGTCCATGATCGTGTCATAGAAAAGTCTTCTTTTAACCCTGGTTTTACTTCTGACGACCTAGCAACTGTGTGATCTCCTTATCGTTTGATATTATTTCTAACTCTACTTTTTTACCAAGACTTAGTGACTACCATTGGATCAAACTTTAGATCAACGGTTGTCTCCATGTCTCTTGATCTTTTAACTCAACCCTTCTTCTTATGGAGACATCGCGACTAAGCCTTTACTTAACTTTTCTTCAAACTTAGGATACATCCAGAGACTTGGTGACTGATATATCTCCATGCTACTGAACCAACTCTCTAACTCACAATTTATCCAGATACCTGGTGACAAATGCCTTTAGTCTCTTTATCTCTTGATTTTTTCACCTTTATGATTTCCATCTGGAGACAACGTGACTGCTTTTGATCTCCATTTTCTCTGCATCTAACTGTTGTTGCTAAGTCTCTTGATTCTCATTGCAAACCCTAAATTTTCATGAGACTTCATGACTAATGACCACGTGTCTTACTTTTATTTTGTCTCTTGATCGCCAAATATTGTTTGACTTTTCAACCTTATACCATGACCACATGACTACCATTGATCTGAATTTCATCATGTGGTTGTCACTAGATCTCCTGATCTTTAACTTAAGTCATCTTTCTTCTTGCGACTGTGTGACAACACTATTATTCAAACTGGCACTAACCCAAGTTTATTCAGAGACTTGGTGACTGCTAAAACTCCATGTCACTTGATGATTTCCAAATTGCAGGGTTAATCCAAAGACTTCCTGACTACTGTAAGATTTATCTTTTGATCAACGGTTGTTGCTAAATCTTGTGATCTTTGACTTAACTCACATTTTATTCAGAGATAAAGGGACAAAAGTGAAATCTTAACCATTTGACTTAACTCATAACCCCAGAGTTTATTTGGAGATAATACAACTGAGTAAACTTGAACTCACCATAAGAAATTACTAACCCTAATCTCATCAAGAGATAACCCGACCACTGTTAGATCATATATGAGATGAACTGTATGCGCTAAGTCTCGTGATCTTCAAGATCATATTCTTTTTATTAGGAGACTACGTGACCAAAGCATTTCACCAAGTCTCCAGACTAAATGGAATATTCGCTTTACTTCATGAGACTAAGCGACTAAATATTTAGTACATGCAAATAACTTCAGACTTAAGTCATAAAAAGGTAACATAAAAATAGAACCCGTCTGAGAAATTTAGGGCTTTATTGCATTTTCAAATAGAAATGACCCTAGGGATTAGGGTTTTTTGGCATTTTTGGCTAGGTTAAGGGATAAAACAATATTTGTAGAGGTATATAAGCATTTTTACACATGGTATTCAACCTTCTGAGCATAGGAAAAATAGGAAACTTCAAAATTTTACAGGGCAAACACAAAAATAGGAAATACAACCAACATTGGCCCTCTCTAAGGATGGCTAAATGCAACTTTATGATAAGAATCTCAGAATCTTTGGTTGTAGACCTTTTCAAAAAATGAAGGTGACGCAGACTAACCTGCTACAGGAAAGAAACACACTACTGAAAGGAAACTATGGTACATATAATACATACTTACTTATACATAAAAATTTTGATTTTAAATTGATAAAAGGTTTCAGAAGTTGTCCATGCACAGGCACCCCAAAATCTTCACCATCCATATTCTTTAGAAGATAAGATCTTTACCAAAGCTTTGAGAAATGAAAAAAGTTCCAAGCCATAATGACTAAAACTTCTTGGGTTTTCCTTTATCTTCCGCTCTTATATTCCACTGCAAAAAAGGGTTATTTGGTTGGAATTTTCTATTGCTAGCCCTTTGTCAAAAAGATATTTCATCTTTTGCTTCAACTTTTTGTTCTCTTTTTCGCTGTCCTTTCTGATTTCATCCAACTCTGTCAACTGCATCATTTTGTCTTGCATATTGTTAGAAAGATCTAATTGTTCTTCTTGTATAAACAGGTATATTGGTAACAAATTATTAACAGACAATATTAATTTCATACCATATACAAGTTCAAATGGTGATTTTCCTGTTTCTTTTTTTATTGTTACCCTGTCAGCGTACAATGCTAATTTCAATTTTGTATGCCATGATCTCTTGTTCCTTTCAAGAGTCTTCTTCAAAATCTTCAATATACTTTTGTTACTAGACTCAGCTTGTCCATTTTCTCAAGGATGATATGGGGATGAATATGACATCATTATCCCATATTTCTCACAGGAATATTTTATCTCATCTGACCTAAAACATATGGCATTATCCATTACTAACTTTATAGGCACATCAAATCTGGTTAAGATATTGTTCATCAAAAACTTAGTAACCACCTTACTTGTTGCATTTTTTGTAGGTATAGCTTCAATCCATTTTGTAAACTAATCTATGGCTACACTTATCCAACTATGTCCACCACGGAATTTTTTAGAAAATTCACCTATAAAATCAATTCCCCACATAGAAAAAGGGGCTTCAGCACTTACAAGATTTAGTAACAGGGCTCCTAAAAATTTTATCTTATTTATGAACCTTTGACATGGCTCAAATCTCTTGACAAATACATGGGTATCTTTGAATAAACTAGGTCAAAAATATCCAGCCCTTAGGATCTTGTGGGTAGTAGTCTTGGTAGAAAAATGACCTCCACACACCCCAGCATGCATTTCATTTAACATTTTCTCATATTGGCTTTGATCTAAAGTACCAATACACCTTTTCTATCTTTCCAATATAAATCCCCTTGTATTAAGGTGCATCCCTGAGCCTGTAATCTGAGACTTCTCTTTTGGTTATCTGTCATAGCATTAGAACACTTGGCATTTTTTTAAGAAAAATACAATATCAGCATAAAATGGTTGTTTCTCTATACTTGTAATTGTCTGATCATGTATTTCTATATTATTTACTTGTAGTAGATCCAAAGTTCTCCCCTATCATGAGCTTTCCCAAACCTTGACCTCTTACCAATTTTGTAATGTTGATTTCTAGGTTGAATTCTTGAATTTAGTTAATCCACCTACATGTCTTACCAGTCACTTTTGATTGGGTACGAATGTCCTTTACTGTTGCATGAGGCACATATGCCAGTACCTTAGCACAAACTAAGTATGGTCTAAAATATTTTACATCTTTTATCAGGGCATTTGCTTGCTTTTCCATCATCTCATAATTCAATTCTGCAGCTTGAAGGGATTTGCTAAAAAAGGCTATTGGATGTTCAAATCCCTCATCATCCTTTTGTAATAGAACAACAACAATAGTGTGAAAATATTCAAATGAAAATAAAGAAAAGGGCTTACTATAGTCTGTTGATTTCAAAACAGGTGCCTCTTGTACTTCTTTCTTTATTCTCTCAAATGCTATTTGAGCCTCCTCATTCTAATGAAATTTTGCATCTTTCTTTATCAATTTAATAATTGGTTTGACAACCTCTACAAAATTAGCTATGAATCTTCTAACAAAGTTTATCTTTCCTAAGAAAGATTGTACTCCTTTTATATTGTTTAGAGAAGTGACCTTTTGGATAGCCTCTATTCTCTCAGGGTCTATCCTGACTCCATCCTTGGATACTATATGTCCTAGTAACTTTCCTTCTATGACTGCAAAATGGCATTTTCTAGGGTTTAGTGAAATACCATACTCTAAAGCCTTATTAAAATTTTTGTCTAGATGTTCACAGTGATCCCCTACTTTTTTAGAATATGTAGTCAAATCATCTTGATAAATAACCATGAATAGATCAATAAATTCTTTAAATGCCACATCCATGGCTCTCTGGAAAGTTGTTGCTGCATTTACTAATCCAAGGGCATTCTGACATAGACATAGGTTCCCCATGGAGTAGTAAAAGAAGTCTTGAATTGCTTTGATTCTTTCACAAGTACCTAGTTGTAGCCTAAGAATCCATCCATCATTGACAGTAATTCACAACTAGTTACCTTATGCAACATTGCTTCCATATTTGGTAGAGAATATTTATCTTTTAAGGAAGCAATATTCAAGTTTCTAAAATCTACACACAGTCTTATGTCACCATTCATTTTTCTTATTGGTACTAGGTTTGAGACCCAAGTTGAGTGTATGATAAGTTGTATGATTCCAAAATCCTTTAACTTCATCAACTCATGTTACATCTTAGGAGCCAACAGAGGATTAATAGGTCTCTTCTTTTGTATAAATGGCTTCATATCAGTTTTAAGTGGGATTTCATGTTGGAAAAGATCCTCTCTATAAGCCTTAAGATTGTCATATGACCAAGAAAAAACATGCTTATTTTTTCTTAGTAGTTTTATCAGGTTGGTTCTAACATGAGAGTCTAAACCTTTTCCAATGTAAACTATTTGAGGATTGGTCTGTGAACCCAAATTTATTTCCTCTAAATCCTCAATCTTGGCATTGCTTATTCCTGATGTTTGTTCACTTTGATTAGTAAACAATGCCTCAAGTTCTACCAATCCCTTAGGAATCTAGTTAAAACTAAGTTGGACAACCACATCCCCCAGTATACAATCCTTACCATCAATGAATTCAAGCAGATTATTGCATTCTATACGTTGGTCCTCATAATGGTCCAGGCACTAAAGAAATCTGAGGATATCTTGGTCATCCTCAAACACTTGCCAGTTGTAAATGTTTTATAGGACAACTGGTCATCTTTTGACTTCCACAATTGATACCCCATTTAAGGTCATGTCATAAATTTTTTAAGGCCACATTGGCCAAGAAATCTTCCATTATGTTTCTTGACCTTTCTATCCAGTTTATATTAAAGGCATCAAAGAATTCTATTTGATCCCAAATAGCATGTCTATAAATTTTCAATTTTTCATTCTTTACAACATTTTTGGATCTTACCTGGGCTACTTCTAATTCTGAGTCACCATAAAMTTTTAAAYATTTTATACCATGTTTAGTAGCAATCTCTAGCCCTAKAAACAAAGCTTCATATTTTGYTGTATTATTTGTACATTGAAAAGATAGCAGAAAAGAATATTTGAATGTGGTACCTGATGGAGMTATGAGTAGAAMTCCAGCTCCTGACCCTTCTTTTGAACATGCTCCATCAAAGTACATTTTCCACAAACCATCACTTTGTACAGATAACTCCTTCACCAAAGGATCAACATTTTCACACTGGTGAGTACTCCTTTTGATTCTAAAATTTTCCATGTCAATGTCAACACAGTAATTAATATTTGTATCCTCAAGAAATTATATCATGTGAGGTGTTCTTCCCTCTCTAGATATAATTACATTATTTCCAGCTATATTAAAAGTGGCATAAGATAAGTCACATTGAATAATGCCACCCATTGAATCCCTCCATTTTCTAGATAATAACATGCCATAGTGTGGTGGTATGTTAACCAGCAATACACTGCATGTGGACACATGGCTAATTTTTAGGGTAGGGCTTCAATAGTTCCCACAACAAGGATTTCTCTTGAGTCCATTGCTTGACACCTCCCATGAGGAGTGTCCACTTGTAAACCCATGGATCTCATAATCTCTACATGCATGACTATATTTGATGCTCCTGAGTCTATCATACAATTTTTTAGCATCTTTCCATTTATAACCAGTGTTAAGAAAAAGGGTTCAACAACCCCTAAAGAAGTGTTTGTATTTAATTATATCTGAGGGATCTCAGAGATCGTCCCCTCGGGCTCTTTTCCCTTATTGTTAAGTTTCTTTTCAATGTGATCTATTTTCTAAGGTTTTATCCATGACACATTATTCAAGACTAACAAAACCTTATCTTTGTGTTCTTTTATTCTCATCATATCAAGGAATGAGACCTTTACAGACATCTGAGACAAGCACTGTCCCATATGTACTGGAGTATACTTTACATAAGTGGTTTTAGACTTTTCTACAATAATATTATTCTCTTCTATTTGAATATTCATAGCAGGTTGTTCCCTCTTAGATTTCTTATTTTCCACTTTAGGGAAAGAAAAACTTTCTTCTGGCTCTTTAGAATTTTCTATATGTACATCATTGTGTTCATTATCTTTGTTTACTATCTTGACCATAGGTCTATTTGCATTTTCCCCAAGTCCATCTTTTTTAGGTACATATTTGGCATTTGTTTTGTTTTCTTTTACAAAGATGCCTGATGGTTGACAACCAGCATTACCCACCACTCTATTTCTTAGGTGATAATTGTTTCTAGCTTTATTTACCAAATCAATAATGATTTTGGCTTTTTCCTCATCAGAGGATTTTATAACTACTAGAGAATCCTGACTATTTTGGGCATAACACCTTATGTGGTCATCCCTTTCTTCTTCTTCACTATCTGATAAAATTTGTTGCTGATGAATTTCAATTCTTCATTGTGAGCCATATATATCATGATTTTCAATTTCTTCATCAGAATCGATATCATGACAAGAATATGCATTATTCATACTATAATCACATATATCATCTTCACCCTTATCTTTCTCCTCATTAGCTTTCAAATCTAAAGAAACAACACAAAAGTCAGGATTGTGTGGTGCCTCATAGGCCTCACACTAGAAGTCATCATTGCACATATGAATAGCATTTTTATGTAAAGGATCAGAGGTCCTATTCTTAGTTTTCTCTTTTCTAGGTAGAGCAATAGGCTTACCATCGTTAAATTGGGTACCATAAGGATAGTTTTGCATCCTATTTTGTGGATTTTAATTATTATTATAGGATGGCTTATTATCTTGTAGAGCCCTATACTCTCTCTACTCGGGTTCCTTTTGACCACTTCTATTAAAGCGTGGATCTTCTCTTTTACCCAACTTCCCTGATATCCTTCTGTTCATTTCTATATTCACAACTATTTTATAGGCTTCTGTTAAAGTTCTAGGATTTTTATCCCTTTGTGCATAGCCCATTTTTTAATCAAAGGCATCAAGATAGGTAGCCAGACATACCTTTTGGTCCAGCTTCATCTTTTGGAATAACTTATGCATCACTTGCTGAAATCTTGTATTGAACTCTGGTACTTCTTCATTTGAGTTCTTCCTTATGTTGTTAAATTCATTAAGCAAAAACCCTTCATTAGTCTTGTCACCATATTGATCCTTGAATAGATCAATCAGTTCATCCATTATTCCTACAGAACCATGAGATAAGCTCCTAAACCATTCCCTAGCATCTTCTACTAGAGATTCTACAAATAATTTCATAACATCTTCATGATTGATATTTAAATCATCTATAACAGCAAAGAATTTTCTCAAATGTTCTTCACAGGTGAAAACATTATTACCTAAAAATTTTGGGAGCTTTTCTCCTATATCCTCTGGTATTACATTAGGATAACCTGGAATTCCAAAGAAAGAAAATTGCTCGTATCTTTCTGTAGGAAGAGGTCTCCTTTGAAATTTTTAATTCTCCTCGGGATAAAAGAATTTTCTACGGTCTTTGAAAGAAGAAGCCTTATTTTTTGATGTTGTAGCATTTTCTGTATCAGCAAAAGAAATTGTAGTTGACTGCAAGAAGTCAATTTTTCTTTTTATTTCAATGGTAGCATCTTCTGCTTCATATTTTTACAACATCTTAGGCATAGTTTCTTTTTATTTTCTAATTTTTGCATGGTCAACATCCAATTTGAACATTTGCTCTATCAGGTTCTTTTGAGTTTTAGGCCTCTCAACTTCTATTTTTGCAACTTTACTCTTTCCTTTATCTTTGAAGTCTTGAGAACCTAACTTTTGGCAGGTGCTAGGAATATCTTGGTCTCTGCAAGACGTCTCAATATTCTTCACAGCTTGATGTCTTAGGTTTCTTTTCCTATACTTGTCAACATCTTTCTGCTCATGTTTCTTCTTTTTATATTCTTTTTCCCTTTTCATCTGTTGAATAAGGGCTAGTTGTTTCATGAGGATTTTTTCTTCCTCTACAAGCTCATCAGAAGGAACTTCCTCAGAATCGGAACTAATCATATCTATTCCTTCTCTTTCACTAGAGGTGGTAGTGATTGCATACGTATCTAGTCCCAGGCTTGGGGCTTCTAAATATTTTGAGGCACTCTCTTCTTGACTAGATTGATTATTGTTTTTCCTTCTAGTGCTATTCTCTTCACTTCTTGGAGGAGAATCATTGATACTTGCTTGATTTTTCTTCTATCTCCAAGACATCCTAGTTTTTGAAGTAGTCAAAATCCCACTATCCAACTCAACTTCTGGATTGTTTCTCATTCTAGACCTAGTATTCATATTTGAAAATATATCACTTATATTTTCCACTGATCACAAAGATTTCACTTTTAGAGTCGCAATGCAAACTTGGGAAATACTAAATACTATTAGAATAACTAAGGAAAAGTTAACTGCAAATTTGATTTATCTTTTGAAACTAGAGATTCTGAATACTTGAATCAAGACTTTATAATCTCTATCCCTAGTGGAGTTGCCAGTTTGTTAGTTCTTTTTCTTGCAGAAATAATTTTAATATGATAGTATAGTTGTATAATTGAATGCAGACTCCTATTTCATGCAAAAGAAAGGCTAATTGATGAGGGTATTAGATAACATCTGGGCAAACTATTACCTCATCCTTATTTGTTGAGATCCACTAGCTCAGGCAGGTATTACCTATGTATGATTACTGAATGACAATATCTTTTAAGTGGATTATCTTCTTACTAAATTTCTGAAAAGTCTCTTAATGGGTCAACAAGTAAATGACTATGCAAATGACTATGAATATATTGATATAGAGCTTAATGATCCATACTAGTATTTGGACAACAGTAATTAGTAAGGTAATAATGATTATCATCCTTCTTCTTTTTTCAGTTCTTATGAACCTCGGGAAGGATAACCTATTTTGATTCTCTCTTAAAGGAATCAATAAACTGAATTGTATTCCTTAAACACAATTACTTGAATGGAATGTATATTTGAAATGTAAATGATTTGATAAATTATAATAATGGTTGGATAATGAACAATTACTTAGCCAACTATAAAACCAGTGCCTTAACCTTGGGCTATGAGTCAATATCTGGTATAACTCCACAATAAGGTGATCAATAAA
>MU223981.1:126037-139493 GCA_018584345.1 Thuja plicata | reverse complement strand
GTAGAATTGAATCTAACAATGAAGCTATGATATTCAATAGATATGTAATTGAAATTTGGATGTATGCAAGTATGTAAATATGAAAGCATGAACTCAATATGAACCATAAACCTCCATGATTGTATGCATGAAATCCACTTTGAAGAGATGATGAAATAGTCTTGAAGAGGCACCAAGGATCTTGAAGGAAGATCACACCACCATGATGGCTAGATCTAGGATTTGAATGATGAATCTTGAATGTTTGCACCTAATCCCTTCAAAGGCTTGAAAGCTTGAATCTTTGATCTTCAATGGAGCACTTGAATGCTTGAGAAAAAAAATTGAACACCTTGAGAGCTTGAGAACAATGGATGCTTGAGCAAAATCTTCATTAGAGTTGTTTTGCACTTGGAAGACTTAGAGAAAATGAGAGAGAAATGCTTCCTTTTATATGAAATTAGGGCATAATCTTCTAAGGAGGCCTACATAGGATAATTAAATTCTAATTAGACCCATGCCCCTAGAAAAGGACCTATATTAAATATAATTTAGGAATCAATGCTTTGGAACCCGAAACAGCCGACCCAGAAGCGAGAAAAGTAAATTTTTTATGAGCCCTGACAGTCGACAAGTTTCCTTATTTGAAAGGGGGACCCAGGTCAGGGTCAAGGTCAACCCTGACCTAGGTTAGGGTCAAGGTCAACCCTGACCCAGGGGGTCAAAACCCCTAGAAAATATGCCAGGTGGGGTAGGAGGTGCCTAGAGAGGCCCAATCAGGGTCCTGAACCAGCACAGAAGCATGAGATGATGTAAAAATAGGATGATGATATGATAGAGGTCAAAAACATCCTCTAAGGAGGGCTAAATGCTCTTAACATGGAAGTGCTTCCATTTTAAGATGATACAACTCCAGACTTCACCCAACAATTCAAAGAGCTCAAAAGCATTGTATAAGGTTTACAAAGTGGGGGGAAGGAGTTTTCTTTTGAAGAAATTTGTCCCTATCCATTTGAGAAGTCTATCACAATGCAACCATTCCCACAAAACTTTGAGATGCCCAAATTTGAGAAATACAAAGGTGAGACATATCCTCTCCAACATCTCAAAGAAATTTACATCGCATGTCAAGAGGTCACCTATAACGAGAATTACTTAAAAAGACTCTTCACTAGGAGTCTTGGAGGCGCAACATTAGAATGGTTCATGGCCCTTCCTTATGGGTCAATCTCTACCTTCTCTGACCTTGCAGAGAATTTGTTGGACAATATTCATATAACATTGAGCATCAAGCAACACTCAGCGATTTGTGCAATACTAAACTAAAGAATGGAGAAACCTTTGCTAGTTTCTTGCAACGACGGAGACATATTGCGAATCGCATATGCCATGGAAAATACCTGATAGTCACTTGATTAACATCTTCACAAAGAATTTAATCTGTGAGATGTCCTTCCAAATGAAAATGGCTTCACCTGACACCTTTGAATCCCTTGTCAAGAAGGGAAAAGACATTGAAGACGACCTCTTGCAAAGAGGTAGCATCAAACATTATACTCCATCCAATAATGATAAACCAAAATTTTGGAGTAAGAACAAAGGAGTTGTCAATGATGGAGTGACTGATGCCAAACATGTTCAAAATGTTCAAGAATCCAACAATACCAATCAAAACAATCACAATAACAATCAGAATAAAAATCAGTATCGCAATGACAACCAAAATCAGAACCAAAATCAGCACAATCAGAATCAGAACAACAATCAGAATCAGAATAATAAGAACAATAATCAACAACTACGTAATCAATCATTCTTGTTCCCTCGCAACAACTACTACAACAACAACAACAAAAACAACAACAACAATGATAATCGACAACGATGACAATTCACAGCTTTAGCAGAGCCTTTAGATGTGATCTTCAAACAACTCGCAGATCAAGGAATGATAGTTTACCCAAATACTCGACCTTTTGATGAGAATCAACCTAAACCTATTTGGTATAGGGATAATGACTATTGTGATTATCATCGCATCAAGGGACATGATACCAAGAAATGCATGAAGCTTAGACATTTTGTGCAAGACCTCATTGAGGATGGGAAAATTGAAGTTGAAGGTCAGAACGCATCCTCATCTAATGCGAAACTCAAAGTCTACAATCAACCTTTCCCACCTCATAATCAAAACAATGCATCAAATGCAATCCCATATGACTATTCTACTAATACTATTACAGGCCATGATCGAACATGTGGGAGTTTAAATGAAAATGATATCTTTGGGTTTGACTCTCTTTGTGGCCGCATTGAAGAAGCTGACACACATGTTAATACCATAATAGTCAAAGCTGCTGATTGTAATGGTACTACACGAAGACCCAAAGTCACTGTTCAAGCTACTGATAAACCTTCTACATCTACAAATCCACCAGCTGCACCATCTACTGCCGTTCGACCTACTTTGCACTTTGATTTGTTGGCCCAATTACGAAAGACGCCTGCACAAATATCCATTCTAGAGCTCTTGACCACATCACCAATTCATAGAAAAGTCCTTGATAAAGCTCTAAATGAATCTTGTGTCCCTGAGAACATCAATGTTGCACAATTCAAAGCCATGATAGGGAACCTAACCGCGCAAGAACATCTAGTTTTCACTGATAAGGACTTTAGTGGTCCTGATCCTCATCATAATAAATCCCTCCATATAGAAGGAAAAATACACTCTACAAGAGTCAAACGAGTCCTCATAGATGGTGGATCTGGCCTAAATTTGTGCACATTGAAAATGATTCGTAACATCGGTCTTTATGAGGACCTCATTGATGCAGACAAGAGAATTACAATAAAAGCCTATGATGATTGGGAACGAGAAAGCAAGGGTTTGATCACATTACCCTTACAAGTGGGCCCAGCCCTAATTGAAACTATTTTCTATGTATTGGATCTAGATCTACCTTATAACATCTTGCTAGGACGTCCATGGATACACGCTATCAAAGGTGTACCTCTACCTATCATCAATGTCTAAAGTTCCCACATCATGGTAGAGAAATCACAATTCCTAGAGATCCTGAGCCTTTTCAATATTGCAAAAGATTGGAAGGAAAACAAGCTAATTACTGCCCGTTGAATGAATTTGGTTGACATTTCAATCAAGAAAGCCCTATTTCAGAAAATACATCCGAAACATCAACTGAGCAATCCAAAGGAAAGGAAAAAGTCACTGAAGACAAAGCTACTGAAGACAAACCCTCCTTGTCTAAAGCAAAGGCCACATTCAAAGATCAAGGCATGGGAGAGTATAAATTTGAAAGTGCTTTATGTATTGGGAAACTCCCCTTGTCTCCAAAGTCTTATGGAAGACCATCACCATTACCCTTCTCCAAGGATAAAGCACTTATACACTGCAAGTCAACTATTTTTGAACATTGGGGATCCTTATCAGATGAACACATGGAGTATAGTGTCCTTGATTGGCTCTATAATGATGAAGAAGAGCGACCTGTAACTTTCCCCAAAGGAAAGTATCCTAAAGTTACTCCCATTGTTGAAAACATTGGATATCATGGTACTAGTCTTGGAGCTAAAGAAAGAGGAAAGAAGAAGATCATAATAGCTAATGGTTATCCTAAAGGACATGGATTGGGTTCCATAGAAACTAAGACTAACTTTGCTAAGGATTATTGTTTAGCTGCCTCAGGTTCAGACACTGAGGAAGAGTTCTTCGAAATTCCCTTCGAATATATTGAAGATGACCTAAATGAAAATCATCATGTCTTCACCATTACCCAATTTGACCTTTCATCCCCTCGTCTACCCCTCACAAACCCTGAATTGATTGACTGGGATCAGGAAGACTCACCACCAGCTTTGGATATATGTGATTTGGATGAAGCAGTTTTAGCCCTCTTTGGACTTAAGAATATCTAAGAACATGAAAATCATATACAATACAGTGAACAAGCCTATTTCAGTAGCCAAGTCAACTCTCTTAGTTGTGAAAATGGAAAAGAAAAAAAAAAGAAAAAAATGAAAATACATCCTCTGGTGAAAGCCTCTCACAGGCACCTAAGGATGAAGAAAAAGAAAAAATAAAGGATGCTTCCTCTAGTGAAAAACTTTTTGAAGCGCTAGAGGAGGGAGAGGCTGACTTACCATTTATATCATCAGAACTAGAAGTGTCCTCTATGATCATTGAATATTCTATTCCAATCAACCTAGGTACAGAAGAAGATCCACATATCACTTACATTGCAGCTTCTCTCAGTGATCAAGAAAAGAAAGACATGACAATATTCTTCCATAAGCACAAAATCAACTTTGCTTGGACCTATAAAGACATGCACGGGATTGATACATATCTTGTCATGCATCATCTTGTGGTAGATCCAAATGTAAAAGCTATTAAGCAGAAGCTTTGCAAGATGCATCCTTAAGTTGCATTAGTAGTCAAAGTAGAGCTTTAGAAGATGCTGGACGCTGAAGTAATCAGACCAATTGATTATCCAAAATGGGTTTCTAATATTGTACCAGTAGGTAAACCTGCTAGGGGCATTCGCATCTACACTGATTTCAGAGACCTAAACCTTGCATGTCCCAAGGATGATTTTCCACTCCCTAATATTGACATTATAGTGGATTTAACGATAGGACATGAAATGTTGTCACTTATGGATGGATTCTCAGGATATAATCAGACCAGGATAGCACCAGAAGACCAGCACAAAATTGCATTCACAACACCTTGGGGCATTTTTTGTTATCAAGTGATGCCTTTTGATCTTAAAAATGTCGGAGCCACTTATCAACGAGCAATGACTACCATCTTTCATGACCTTTTGCATGTCATCATGGAAGATTATGTGGATGATCTTTTAGGAAAATCCAAAATAAGGGAATTACATATTCCTATCCTTACTACCACCTTTGAGCGATTGGAGAAATATAAGCTTAGGCTGAATCCCAAAAAGTGTGTCTTTGGAGTACAATCTGGTAAGCTGTTGGGATACATTATGTCACGGAGAGGAATAGAAGTTGATCCAAAGAAAGTGAAAGCAATCCTAGAGATGCCACCACCCAAAACATTGAAGCAATTTCATAGTTTATAAGGAAAATTGCAATCAATCAAAAGATTCATGTCACAGCTGGCTGACAAAGTGCATCCGTTCTCCCATCTTCTACGCAAGAATATCAAGTTTCAGTGGGATTTCTTGTGTCAAAATTCATTTGAGAAACTAAAAGGTTATCTAGCTAATCCACCCATGTTGGTACCACCTATTGTTGGTCGCCCTCTGATTTTGTACATATCTGCTACAGAGGTCGCGTTGGGAGCCCTCCTGGCACAATTAGATGACACCGGCAAAGAGCGAGCAATTTACTATCTCATTAGAACTCTTATTGGCTATGAGTTGAATTATTCCCTAATTGAGAAGGCATGTTTGGCCATTGTTTTTTGTACACAGAAGCTATGACATTATATGCTTAATCATAAGATTCATCTTGTTGCTAAAATTGATCCACTCAAGTATCTCCTGGCACACACTGCTCTTACTGGTCGTACAACAAAATGGGTCATGATCCTTAGTCAGTTTGACATTGTTTATGTGGATCGAAAGGCTATTAAAGGACAAGTGATTGCAGATCAGCTAGCTAAAGCACCTGTTGACGGTAAACACCCTTTGATCATAGGTTTTCTAGATGAATCAGTCTTAAATCTTGCCCCAAGTCCACCATGGAAGCTGTATTTTGATGGATCCTTCACTCAGAAAGGATCAGGGGCAGGAATCTTGTTTGTTACACCAAAAGGGGATCTCATCCCTAAATCTTTCAAATTACATTTTCCTTGTACCAACAATATTGTAGAATATGAAGCCCTTGTACTTGGCCTTTGACAGACCATACAATGGTAGATTCTCACTCTATTGGTGCTCGGTGATTCACAATTGGTTATCAAAAAAGTTATGGATGAATATCAAACAAAGGATGACAAGTTGCTTCCCTATCACCGGACAGTTGAAGATCTCAAGACACATTTCATTGAATTAACCTTCCAGCAGATCCCTCGCACGAACAATAAAGTAGCAGATGCCATGGCAACAATTGGATCCTTGATCACTATGCTAGAACACAGCACACGGTGTGAGTTTCTTGTTGAGAATCTTATGGTCCCTACCTATGACAAGCTGAATTCTGAAATGGTATGTGAGATTGCTGATCCCAATTCCTTGTGGTACCATGAAGTGTATTCCTACCTACATGATGGATTTACCCCGCTTACTTTAACCCCCAATCAACGCAAAACTTTCATTCGTCACACTTCCTGCTACACAATCCTTGCTGATACCCTCTACCAAAAGCATTTCAATGGAACTCTTTTAAGGTGTCTGAATTCTGATGAAGAACAAATGTCCCTGGAGGAGGTACATCAAGGAATCTATGGAGCCCACTCTAGTGGACTTACTTTGGCCAAAAATCTGTTACGCACTGGATACTACTGGCCTACTATGGAGCAAGATGCCTACAACTATGTGAAGAAGTGTGTACCATGTCAGCAGCATGATGATTTGATACACGCTCCCTCGCAATCACTCCAACCCACCATCACCCCTTGGCCCTTTTCACGCTGGGGTCTCGAACTTGTTGGCCAAATTTTCCCTAATTCATCCAATGGCCATAAGTACATCTTGGCTGCTACAAAGTACTTTACCAAGTGGGTTGAAGTTGTTCCTCTCACCTACACTACTGGAAAATAGATTTTGAAGTTTATTTTGAACTATCTTATCTGTCGCTATGGCATTCCTCAGGACATTGTTATTGATAATGGAGGACCTTTCAAGAACAAGGATGTCATAGAGCTATGTAGGAAGTTCAGCATTACCCACCATACCTCTTCCAAGTACTTTCCGAAAAGCAATGGTCAAGCTGAGGCTACGAATAAAACCATCCTCAGAATCCTCAAGAAAATAGTCAATGAAGCTGGCCGTGATTGGCACCTTCGCCTCAATCCTGCCCTTTGGGCTTACCGCACCTCCATTCGAACCCCCACAAGAGCCACTCCCTTTGCCCTTGTTTATGGTACTAAGGCTATTCTACCCATTGAAATTGAGCTCCCTTCCCTCAGAATCTTTCTCAAGAATTTGTTGTCCGAAGAAGAATATAGAGTTGCCCGCTTGCAAGAGCTGGAACTCCTCGATGAGAGACACCTCAATGCCCTAGACCACCTCTACGTGTATCAAAATTGCCTTCACCTTCAATTCAACAAAAGGATCAAACCTCGTCAGTTTGAGGTTGGCGATCTTATCTTGCAGCATAATATGAAGAACCTCCAAAATCGTGGGAAGAAAGGGAAATTTGAACCTAATTGGTTGGGTCCCTTCATTATTATAGAAAAATATGGTTTAGGCACCTATTAGATTGCATCCCCAGAGGGAGATCCACTCCCTGATCTTGTAAATATTGTACATCTCAAGTGCTTCTATGTTTGATCAGTTCATAGTCCATTGTACAACAGAAAATTTTGAAAAATCCAAAAACATTCAAAAAATCAAAAAGCAGAAAATCCAAAAACATTCAAAAAAAGCAAAAAAGCAAAAAAAGCAAAAAAGAAAAAAAAAAAAATCAGAAAAAATCAAAAAGCATAAAAAAATACAAAAGCTTGAAAAGAAAATCAAAAAGAGAAAGAGAAAACTAAAATCCGTCCATCTGTGAAAACCACTTTGGTGGCGCAATGGATAAGTACCATGGTGAAAACCTATTTCAGGCGCCATGCGTAGTCAGATCTACCATCAGTTTCCACCATTTGTCTATAAAGCTTGCATCGCCTTTCATAATAAGTGTCGCTACCCATATTTGTGCAGGTAGTTCTTTGACCATCTTCCCGCTTTCGTAATAATGATTCCCGCACGACTGAGCTTACCAAATCAAAAAACTAATCTTTGATCTAGACACAGTGATCGGAAACATTTTACATCAAATCAACAGACAGATTGAGTTTCCTAATGATCGTTCTATTCACAAGCAATTGCCAATGAATTTCCAATTTCTACCAATCAATCTTTGGCCCATCAGGCTGCATCCTTCCGGTGTCGGTTGTTCTATCAATCCCCACATCAAAATTGTTCATGGAAAGAACTTTTGGACTAAATGATCACTTGGTCAGGATGCCTTTTTTGTTGATTTTATCTTGTGTTTTACTATGTCCTTGTCGCGATAGCCTTGATCTTTTATATCTTGGTTTGTTATGGTGAGTATCTAGTGAAATACGTGTCCTTGTGGTATGATTTGCTTGTCATAGTTTGTTAGTGCATTTATGTTTTGATATTTGGTTATGACTATGTATGCCTCACTGGGGGTAGGATTCAGGCATCTCAAATCCCTCAAAAGATCTAGATGTGCTGCGTCTCCTCATGAGTAACATTTCATAGCTCTCATCATACCTGATATCTTGCATTCTTGTTCCTAACAACCTATTTGTCTGAGAGTCTAGTCCACGCAAAGGAACCATGTCACTTGTGTTTTCTAGCACATGGTGCATAACTCCTTTTGCAATATCAAACTAGGGTGTGCTCTCCAACATTAACATGGTATCAATCCCACTACTATCATGTAGTTAGTCTTTGCATAGTAGTTAGGTCATATTGCATTATGATTTTTGCTCTTGGCAACAGTTTCTATTTATTCCCCTATCCGGTCACCTACATGATTTTATCAGACTTATTGAGATGCACACAAAAACAATATTCTCATTTAATCATTAGTCATTATCCATTGCATTGTTCATTAATCATTAGTCATTATCTATTGCATTTTTCATTTCAGTTCATTAATCATTAGTCATTATCCATTGCATTGTTTATTCCATTAATCATTAATCATTATACATTTCTCTCATATTGCATTTCATCCATTATTCATTAATCATTATACATTTGTCTCATATTGCATTCATTCCGTTCATTATCCATTGCATTATTCCTTTCATTAGTCGTTATTCATTTTGCATTTCATCCATTAATCATTAGTCATTATACCTTTGTCTCACATTGCATTCATTTCATTCATCATTAGTCATTATACATTACATTATTCATTCATTTAGTTGTAATGTCCATTATTAGTATATTAAATTAAATCATTTGCATTGCTCATTTAGTTCATTATGTACATTGTTCATTCATTTATAGTTTCCTTATCATTCCATTTAGCATTATACATTTCTCACCATCATATAGTACCATTTGCATGTAATTATATTGCATTCCATTAGTTGCATCCATAAAATCCATAATATCTTTTTAGGGCATCATAAATACTTACATCATTACATTACATCACATCCATACATGATAAAATATAAGCATTAACACATCACATCACATCTATACATATATATCTGCATCTCATCCTTGCATCACAAATTTGTCAGTATCATCATGTATTCATCTCATCCTGCATAAACATCATATCATATAAGCATATAACATCACAAAGGTTCATAAATCAGAGTCCCATAAGTCCAAAAATAGTCCATGTATATATATATCAAAAGTGTCATATCATACATCATGTGTCAAAAATGTGTCAAAAATGTGTATCCAAAAAAGTCCGAGAAGTGTCATGGCAGTGGCCGTGATGGTCCTGCTCCCCTACTGGGATGTGGCGGTAACCCCACTGATCTCTGTGATGCCCGGCCGGTGCTCATTGACTGTGCCCTCTCAGAATATGCAAGCTCTTGTGCCTCCTCTAACTCTACTCCATGGTGAAGCCCCATATAATACATGGCCTCTTGGCCTCTGCGTCCTACCACTCTTTGAGCTGCCATGGCATCGGTCATCATCTGACCCAACCCTGCCGCACTGCCTACCAATCGTGCTATATTGCAGTCTGCCCTGTACTCCTCAGCACATCTCCATGCTAAATCCTGCTCTGCTGTCAGAGCTTCTATCTGTGCTGACATAGCTGCCAGCTCCTCCTCTCAATCCCCAAACTCCTCAATCACAGCGAACTCCCCGCTATCCACCCGAGCCTGTAAAATGTCTAGCGCCCGCTGCGCACTGTCCCCCTGAGCTATCTCTGATGATAGCTCCCTCTGAACCTGGGTCACCTCTGTCTATAGGCTGCTGGCTGTAGCTTGTGCTGTGGCTAATAATCCCTATAACCGCAAAATCCTAGCCTGTGCACTCACCTCAGTCGCCTGAGATGTCAACAAAAATACCTGAACTCTCCCTAGCTCAGTTCGCAGGCTATCTCACTCTGCTACGACTGTGTTGTGTGTCTCCTGGGCTACGTAGCCCACTAGTGGTCCCTGTCCTAGTGGAGGTCCCTGTGGTGGTGGCCCCTATGGTGCCTATGGTGGCCCCTGTGGCAGATCCTGCCCCTGTACCTGTACATCGGGCATGATAGGTGGCTGCCCACCTGCTAGTATCTGCACCTGCCCCCTCCGCCGCGATACTGCCACCCTAGGCCAAACTCTCCTCCTGGCCTCTCCATCTCCTCCATTATCGTCGTCATCATCCCCCTATCCCCCTCCATCTCCTCCACCCCCTAGCTGCTCATCCTCCTGAACCACCCCCGGCACTGTCAGTCTCATGGGTCTGTGCGCCGCCCACCACTGTGCATATGCTAAAACTACCCCTGCATCCTATAAAGACTCTCGAGCCTTGATCCAAGGGACCTTGATCATACCCATGAATGATGCTCGGGCTATCCGAGGATCTGCACCTATCCCCCATACACTCCCTACCTCTCGGGTAACCAATGGATGAGGAAACCCGTCTGGTACTGCCTCCTACACCTTGCCTATCTGCCTCCATACCCTGGATGGCATATATCATGATATTATGTACGTTGTCCTCCTAAACAGCCAGCAGTCAGTCTGCATGAACCTCATGTAATATGAATCATAAAATCCATCCTTTGCATACCCATCCTACTGTGGGGTCTCATAGCCCCAGGCCTCGCATCCTACATAGGGTGCCCATACTATAGCCCCCATCTCATCCAGTCTCCTACACCAGTACCCCACTGAATCTATGGCCTCGTAACTAGTCGACAGCTTGTACCTACACACGAAGGGCTCATATGCCACCCGGGTCTCCTAATGTCTGATCGGTCGTGTGACCGCTATATGCTCCCATGCCCATACCAATAAGAGCGTACATCCATGACCTAGTGCCCTACCCCTGCGGTAGGCGCACATATGCAGATCATAGTATAACTGACCAAGGATGACGTATCCCCAGCAGTACTAGTCGCCATCCTCGACCATGCTTCTTAGCACTCGTGCCCAGCCTATAGGGAACCCCTTGCCTACATGATCATGCACGAGACATCCCCCTATCAATCCCACAGATATAGAGCCAGTCATCGTGGCTGTGGCTCCATGGTCATCGCTCCTATCCACGACATCCACTACTGTGTAACCGATAGATCTGTAAACCTTCATCTCAGAGCCATCTCCATATAGGCCTTTGATCCCTCCACGCAGTACTCTGGTATGAGCCCCCGAATGGGCACTCTATAGATCCTCCATACATCATGGAGGGTGATAGTCGCTTCCTCTGTAGGAAAGTGGAAGCTCGAGGTGGTAGTGTGCCACCTCTCTATCAGTGCAGACATGAGCGCATTATGTGCTTGAAGATGCGACCAATGCCACACGTGCTCTAGTCCGCACAGTGTCACCACTCCCCACTCTACCACTGTCAGATGCTGCTCCAGCTCCATGGTTACTGGGGAGCACTCCCTAGCTCGAAAGGTAATAGTCTCCTCCTGCAGTCAGCAAGCACATGTCAGCAATCAGATAGCATGTTGGGGCATCGAAAAATGTCCTAGGCCTGTCTAGGGCATCGAAAAATGCTCCTGGACCCTTGTGTTTTCTCTTCCTCTTCTCTTTCCTTCCATTTTTGGGTCAATTTGCGCAAACGGCGATTGACCCTCACAGATGGTGAACTTTCGCAGTCGCCAGTTTGCGGAGCTGACGGATCTTCGCAGACGTCAATCTGTGGAGATGGCAATTTAGGCTGCTGCCTCCCTTGCCGCACAGATGGCAGTGTTATACATCATCATCTCTGCTACGTGTTTTTTCCTCCCCTGCCCTCACAGACAGAGATCGGTTGAATCTCCGTCTGCGCAGACAACTATCGCCTGTCGGTCGTCTGCAAGATGGCAGTTTGTCGATCATCGTCGGTGCAGACGACAGACAAGTGATCGCCATCTGCGCTGTGCGTCTAGTTAGGAAAATTTATTGCACCTAACTACACTCCCAAAATATTAAATGCGTAAATGACAGAGTTGGTGCTCGACCACTCACCGGTGGTCCCGCATCCGCTGGTCGTTGGTGCACCCGGACGCGCTCCCCAAGCTGTGCTCGCTCTCATTGCGCTGTCATTGCTCTATTCTTCTTCTCTTTTTTTTCTCTTTGTGAGTGAAAGTGACTTGTCCATGGGCCCCGGTGGACTATTTATAGCCCCTTGGGACCCATTTCTTCTATATGTCTCCCCTTTTCCCATTCTAGTCCCCGTTTTTCCTCCTTTTTTCTTGGACACACCATGCAATTGGTCTGCTTTCCCCATTTTCTTGCCTTTTTCGAGAAAATTTTATTAAAAAATTGTTTTTTTTCCTATTATTTTCTCGAGGGGGCACCCTCCTCCGCTCTTGCTACCATAGGTTTTTTTGACTTCTCTGGGGCATCTTATTTTCTTTTCTTTGACGCAATGTCACTTTCGACGATGCATCAAAGAGGGAAAAAATGTAGACGTCCAAAATCGTCCTTATGTTAATTTAATTAATATTCCCATAGCATTATACTTAATTTTAATTAATTATATTTGTTATATTCTTCTATCTATTTAATTAAATTTATTTAATTAAATATGATTCACTCTCCTTAGTATTTGAATTTAATTTAAATACTACTCTCTTTTTAATATATTAAATCTTATTTAATACATTATCCCTCATTGATTCCCTTTAAATAAATTTTTAATTTATTTATTCCTTCACATGACCTAAATTCTACTAAACCACAATTAATTTAAATCTAATTTGGATTAAGCTAATTTGAATCTAGATCCTGTATGTGATGAAAACCTACCTGCAAGAGACAACACTAAAACATGCAAACATTAGGATTAGTTATCAAAATAACAAGATTTAAACAAGGGTTAGCATGCTTACATGAAATCTCAAAACAAAGGTTTAAACCACAACCTCCGATGAGCTTGAACAAGGGCACCCAATGCCTTGTTGATGTGCTCTTAGAGATAGATGTGGGTGTGCTCTCCCAACACAATACTAAATCCCACTAATGATTTCAAATGCAAACTAATGGAGGGAAAAGTTTCAAGAACAAGTATGAAGAACTTGTCTCAAAATCCCTCACAAATGATGAATGTAGATGCAATATTTAATCTAAGATTGATATGAGAGATGGTTGCAACTATCTAAGATTCATTCCATTATCCTAGCATGT
>MU223981.1:109300-125937 GCA_018584345.1 Thuja plicata | reverse complement strand
ACAAGATCCTTCACATGTGTACTTTAAGTACACTTTGACCCATCACATCCAAAGTTGCTCACACATGTGTGAGCAAAGTGGGCCTCTTGAATGGCTTATGTGTCCCTCATGTGGCACCTATGTGGATTCCACATGAGCTCCACCTCATCCAATCCCTCTCTCTCCTCCAAAAACTCTATAAATAGAGGCCTTTCTCAAGAGAAAATCATCTCTCATTTATGTATTGTTATCATGCTAATTTAGTTCTAGATTTCTTTGAAGCATTTAGCATCTTTCATAGCAATTTTAGTTTTTTTTAGCTCATGCTTAGTTCATACTTGCAATCTAGATATTACATGTTAGGATTAATGGAATGAACTTAGTTTATTTTCATTGAATCTTGCATATCATTTTAGTATTAGCCTTGTATTATCATGTTTGATGAAGACTTGAGACAAGTTCCTCATACTTGCTCTTGAGTTATTCATTCTCTTAGTTGCATTCAATCATTAATCTAGTGGGATTTAAATATTGTGTTGGGAGAGCACACCCACAAATCTCTCTAAGAGCAAATCAACAAGGCTTGGGTGCACTTGTTTAGCTCATCCAAGATTATGGTGGAAGTCTTGTTTTAGAGTATGTTCTTAGATATGTTAATGTAGTTTATTGATGTATATCTCTAACATTTGCATGTCTGAGTGTGCTCCCAACAGGTAGATTTCCAGCATATACAAATACAACTTCAGTGATTTATCTGACGTGGAAAGTCAGATCAACTTTTTGCGGGATGTAACTGACTGTCAGTTCTTGGTCGTCAGTTTGAACTTGAAGTCTATCGGCGTTCCTTTGTTGAATTGTTCATTGGGTTCCCTTTGTCTTTCGGGTTCCTCTCTTTGCTTGTTCCATCGGGTTGCACTGTTGTTACTCATCAGGTTTCCTTTACCTTTTTTTCATCAGATAACACTTAACAGTGTTTGTCGGGTAACCTTGTCGTCAGGTAGTGCAGTGCGCTGTCTGTTGGTGTTGTGTAAACCGATGGTGTAGATCATGTTTTTCTCTAAGTATACTAATGGAAAAATATAATGCCTTGAAATACATCTAGTGCACATGGAACAAATTACATCAAAACTCAACTTCTATATATCAAATTGTCTAATAAATATGTATGTCCATATACAAATATGAAATAAATGCCAAATTGAACAAAGTGTTCCAAAATGTGGCATATGTCATCTCAAACTCTCTACAAAATATACATGTGAAATAGCCATGTATGAAACCCAAAATGTTCATAAGTGACAACTATATGTCTCTATGACATCCTAAAGTACTGATGAGTTATCAAACTCGAGCCTCTTCAAAGCACTCTTTGGTTCTGAAGGATCTTTCACAAAAAAAATTCAAACCACAATTGATATTAGTTGAATTATATAATTTACAATCAGAAAATTAACATCAAAATCAATATACATTGAACTATTTAATTGAAATTTAAAATTGAATTCTTGATTTCCTCAAGCCTATGTCTCTTAGGATGGTCAAGAGTCCTAGAATATGTCTGTGGTAGCAAAGGGGTGTCACTAACACTTCCAACGTCAACCCATACATTTTCATAAGCATAAAATTGATATAAGTTAGCTTATACGTGTCGATGATAGCAACATATTTACTAAACACAAAATAAAACAAAAATTTACCTATTTGGGCATCTTTTCTTCTATCAGTGTGGAATTAATCAACAAAGATGTGAAACCCATAATTTCCTATACATTAAAAAAACTATGTGAAACTATCAATGTACATTTAAATGCATAATCATTCTAAGTTCTTTAAACTATTATTTTAATCAAATTTGTGTTTAATTACCTTTCCCTTATCACTGGGTACCATTGTACCCCCCTTACACTTGGTGTGTCTTGCAAGAGTAAAATAAAATAAAAAAGTTAGTTAATAAATATTCTAATTAATAATAATTTAAATGACAAGCATGTATATAATAAAAAATGTAAACAACTAAGTGCAAAAATATATACCGTGCAAATGTCAAGGTCAAATGAAATGGATGAGAGGGTGGCGTCCTAGACCTGTTTCATGTCCTCATCAGACATCAACTATTAGACTGACCATGTAAATAAACATTAGTACAGTCTTAATAAGTTATCTCTTATAAATATTCATTTAAAATAAAATTCACTATGAAATTACATGTTAAGTCTTACCACTATACTCTCAGTGAATGATGTATGAACCTCCTCATCTCTAGCATGCAAGGATACCTTAGTGTGTCATCTAGTACACTGTCAATATCGTGGACCTCGTAATCAGATGTGTTGATGGGATTCTCAATAGGTTGTCTAAGGGGACCCAAGAAAATGTGCTTGCACATAGTGCAAGTATGGGGAACACAAATATGTTGACCCAAGGAGGATGTGCTAGCGCCACCTAATCCAACACTGACATCAAGGCCATTTAGATGTGCAAGTGTCACAGTCTAAGAAACCAAAAGCTCTCTCAATGAGTGAATAACCCTAATAGTCTACGAGGTAGCCTCTACGATAATATATAGAGGTTGTATTCAAGGTTAGCGAGCAATGCAAGGAGGGAAACATATGGGCCCTATACTACCTGAACTACCCCAAGTCTATCCTGGGGCATACCTCTTCCTATACCCTGGAAATTTTTGATGCTAAAGTAGTGACATGCTAATGCAACAAAAAATTGAGATGCAATTTTTTGATGAAATAAAATGGCACATCCATATTGTTTTTGAGTGGTCTATCAAAAACCATCCACCATTGATCCCAAAAGTTATTTAACATATCATCATTTATACACCATTTGATGGACAACTTTGATTTTTTAGGATCAAGTGGTTGTCTAGTATGTGAATCAACGAACATGGCAGCTATTTCGACTTTTGATACTTTGAGGTTCTTCACCTCATCATAAGACAACCCATCTACATAGTTAACCTTTGTAGCCTCTCTCCACAAAAAGTGAAGAACTACGCTAAGTGGTGAGGGTTTTTACATTTGATATTATTGACTGCAATGTGGCAAACATTAGGGATAAACGAGGTATTGTATGATAAACCTCTATAATGCCCCTCAATTGATTTAAATTTTCAAAAATTAAATATTGTATTGATGGAAGGTTTGGTGGAGGGTTTGGCGGCTATGGGTTTGGAGGTTGTGGGTTTTCAATGTTGTCTACCATACTTGATTAAAGTTGAAAATTTATATAAAATTAACATAGTTTAAACAATACAATCAATTTCAAATTCAAAAACTTAATTTATACCCAAAAAATGAAAAACAAAACAAAAAACACAAATGAATAATAAAAAATAGAGAAATATGCAAGAAAATACATACCCGATAGTGGAAAATCAATAAAAATTATTGAATGAATCGGATATCAAAAGTGTTTCCGATATCATATACCAAAATAATGCTCGTTGTTGGTGAAAACACGATGGTAGTTTTCCGGTATATATAATACCCACAGACATTGGATATCAAATTTGGATAAGATATCCAATACCTTTTTCATATTTTCCACCGACGTAACATTATAATATTATATAATATGTTGTAACATTATAATGTTATAACATTATATTATATCATGTTATTATTATAATATAATATAATATAATATAATATAATATAATATAATATAGTATAATATGATATTATAAAAATACATATAATATAATATTATATATTTATATTAATATAAACATATTAGATATCTAGTATCTTTTGGATATCCAATATGCTTAGGCTTTTGCCATGGCTAGATGTACTGACACCTAACCCAACTAAAAGGTTAACATGAATTTTTGCATTTTTGGATGAAAATGGAAAACACATTTTTTTTCATATCTTCATTTTTTGGTCCCTCGTGATTCCACACATACCCAAACTAGAAGTTGTCAGTTTCTTATCATTTTAGCAATCTTATATATACACAGTCTACATACATTCCAATCAAATCAATCAATAAAAAAAGGAACAATAAATAAAAGTGTTCATCTTTCATTTTTGGGTTGAAGTTGGACCTTAATCATTGTTCTCCAATGATCTTGTGTGGACAATTGAGATCTTAATTTACATCCATAGGCTAGGATCCAGATCGACACCATTTTAATGGTGTTGGACCATTTTCCTAAAATGACCCATTTCACACCTTTTAAAAAGACATGAAGCAATTCAAGTGATACATTCATTCTGTATGGAAGTTGTGAGGTTGCATGACATTCCAAAAACTATAAAAAGTGATAGGAATGTTGAGTTCTTAAGTCACTTTTGGAGAGTCTTAGGGAAGATGTTGAATAATGGGTTGCAATTCAGTTCAACATAGAATCCCCAAATTGATGATCAAATAGGTGGTAAATAGGATCCTATACAATCTACTGATGTGTTTAGTTGGAGGCAATCCTTAGAAATGGGATTTGGTGATATCTCAAGATGATTTTGTTTAATATTATAGCATAAATAGATCAAAAAGTAAGTTAACATTTGAAGTCATGTATGGTGGAAATCTTAAATGAGTTGTGGACTTAGTTGATTTGTTAATGAAAACACATAAGAACCAAGAAGCTCCATATTCTTTAGAGAATATTCAAGAGAAACATCAACAAGTTGGGCTCAAATTGCAATCCATGGATGAGAAATATAAGAAGAGAGATTATTTACATTAGAGAAGAAAAATATTTTAAGAAGGAGAAATAGTCATTATACATCTATGCAAAGAAAGGTATCTCAAAGGTGCCTACAAAAACTTGAGAAAATTAGACTTTGCAAAATTATAGAAAGGATAAACGACAATGCTTATCAAACTGCATTACTTAAGGACTTAGGGAAAGGCCCCATGTAGTTGCTTAGCTTATTTTAGCTAGCAGTCACTGCTTGGATTTTTTAGGAATAATTTGTGGAGTTGGTGGCCCCATGTAGTTGTTAATTTTACTGCTTATTTTTGAAATATTCATTTTAATATTAATTTTTCACATAAGATTTTGAGAGAAAAAAGAAAAAATTTAATAACAAATAAAAGAGGGAAAGAAAATTGTTAAGACACCTCATAGTTTTTTCAATAAGAAGAGCTGCTTATTTTAAGGCCCCCCATTTTCTTTACAACTTATCTTTATTTTCTAAACAATAGTTGTTCCACAATAATATGAAAAGATTCTATATTATCCTTTTTTCACAACTCTAAGTTTCCATGGGAACATATAATTGCTTAAATTTAAGCATAAAATACATTTAAGCAACAACATGGGAATATGATGTTAGAAATGAGTCTCATACATAATGTCACTAAACTGTATCCACACTCAATTAGAAATAGTGATGATCAAGTAGAAGATGATAAAAATGAGATGAAAAATGATGATTGGATTAGACACTTGCCAAAGAAGAAAAGAGAGCAAATAGAATGTGTATTGAATACCAAATCGGTGGCTACCAACTCTGGATCTTACAAGTCATGTGTTTTTAAGTGGGAAGGCCTACTAGATTCTTACAACTCTTGAATCTTAGAAGTTGACTTGTTTAAGTATAGTCAAAATTTAATCCAACATATGAACCAAAACTTGGAGGACTAGGAGGCTCATTTTTTTAAGAAAAGGGTCAAGGATAACATAGAGCATTTAATCATTTTCATGTTCAGTTGACAGTCGAGTTATTTTTCAATCATTTTAAGGCCTTTATGTTTCTATTTTTATCATCGTGTTCTACTTCAATTTGAATGTTATTCATACTTCACAATTGTCAAGTAATTTGCTACTTTTAGTTTTTGATTGGGTTTGTTTAGGAAACACTCTAGTGGGTTAGTTAGTTAGTTAGGGGAGAGTTCATGGGATTGGAGAGTAAGTTGGAAGAAAACTAAAGGACATGAATTTTGTTGAATTCCTATGGGGGGACTCTAGAACCGGAGACCACCTTGTCAAGAGGTTAAACTTTACCAATTTTCATGGTGGTAGCTGCTTTGTAGCTTTTTATTTATTTAATATAATGTGATATTATTGCTTATACATTTCTAATGGTAATTTGATTGCATTTAGTGTTCCTACATTAATTCTCTATTGTAGAATTTTTCATACTTGAATGGAATAGATTAGGACATAATATATTTTGTGAAATGATTTTGTAGGCTCATGAAGGTTGTACTGCATCATATTCTCAACAACACTAGTTGAGTAGATTCTTCTACTTTGTTGCTCTCCAAATTAGATGAATACATAACATCAAATTTCAAATTTGTTAATCTACAAATTTCTTCCCATTGATAACCCAAAAAATGTGCGGTTTTTCACCGATGAAAAATAACTCATTATTACCATGTAACTTGACAGAGGCTTTACAATCTTGTGATTATTCCACTATTGGGATAAATCCTACTACAAGAGATCTGGTAAAATTTATAAATGAGGAGGATGTTTCAAGCTTGTAAAACAAGTACAATTGAGTCATTTAACACTTCTTTCAACTCATTTATAACTCAAATTCATGAAGCGACCATCATGGAACTTAATGCCATGGTCTTGTAATTAATAAATTATGATAAATGGTGATGAGTATGATAAGTTTCTCTCTTCAAATAATCTCTTATTTTTGTCAACTTCTTGCTTCATTTGGATTAAGTTTTTGTCCAATCTTTACATTTTGTTAGAATATGTTTCTAAAATATAGGAAGATTATTTCAGTTAGCATTGATTGTGCCTTTTAAAGTTGTATAAAACATGTAATCTTTTAAAATAGAATATAATAAATAATTTCATTTGTATAAAATTATCCATCACATCACCGCTTTTATTTATAATAAACTTTTTAATTTATTAAAAAATTCATTAGATCACCAACCATTTTAATGTAATAAAATCACATTTTATATAATATAAAAATTTCTCAGTCCACTACATGCCAATGTGGTATAATTAAAACCTGCTCCCAAATTTTGCATGCATGCTTTACACTGTTTCAACTACACAATATCATTTATTTCAAAGGAAGCAAGAGCTTGAAAAAACATAAGAGATTCTTTAATATTCAATACAATGAATTTCCTTGCCCCACAATTATAGAACCTTTGTCAAAATTACGTGGTAATAATGAGTTAATTCTTCGTTTGTGAAATATTGCACATTTTCGTGGTTATCAACGGGGAAAAATATGTAGATTGACAAATTTGAAAATTACTATTATGTATTCATCTAATTTGGAGAGAAACAAAGCAGTGAACTCTTCTCGACTAGCGTTTTGAGAATGTAGTTGAAAAAGGAGGGAATGGCGTTTCTTTCATAGTCTGTAGTTGTACATACTCTTTTAGCTTTGATCGGTGAATGAAGAGCTGCTGTTATTTGGATGGCCCATCCTATTCACTACAGCCAACAGATCCTGGACGGGAGTATGTTCCTGTAAATTGCCATATGCCCTGCCATACACTATCTTTTCTAGCATGCCCTCCACCTCTCTCATTGTTGGTCTGTCCCCTCGATATTGTCTGGTGCATTCCAATCCCACTCCAATGAAACTACGCAGACAACTTCCATGCTCAGATGATTCCATTTTTACCTCAGGTGTAACATTACTATTACTGGACCCGCTTTCATCTAACTGATCAACCAACAGCTCTCTGTCCACCACTTCCTCCACTGCCGCAGGGAATGCTCTTCTCACCCATCTGGGCAAAGTTACATCTCCACAAAACATATTGTCAGTAGGCTTCTTTCTAGTCACCATTTCAAGGATGAGAATCCCGAAGCTGTAAACATCTCCCTTGCTACTCACTTGTCCTCCCATTCCATACTCTGTATCAGTTCAAATGTGGTTTCAGTGTTAAGAACATAGCTAATATATGAAATTAAAAAGAAAAGACAAACACAGAGATTCAAAACAATGTTGGGTTTGGGCGTTTACCTGGAGCAAAGTAGCCTACTGTTCCCTTCAGTCTAGATGTGCTGCTACTTTCAAGAACAGGGGAGGTCAATAGGCGAGAAATCCCAAAATCAGCTACATGGGCTGTCATGGTTTTGTCCATTAACACATTTGAGGGCTTCAAGTCACAGTGAAGAATAGGGGGAGAACAATCATGATGTAAATATGCGATCCCAAGTGCCACATCAAGTGCAATGTTCACTCTCATCTTCAAACTCAAGCTACACCCTGTTTCATCCCTGTGCAGTTGTTGTTCTAGGCTCCCATTTGACATATATTCCAGTACCAACGCCCTGAAATCTGCACTCGAACAAGAGGACAAGACTTTGACAAGATTGCGGTGCCTGATTTTGCACAGTATTCTACATTCTCTCATGAAATTCTTGTATGAATTTTGAGGGTCTTGGTCAAAGACCTTTACAGCTGCCAATGTGTTATTATACAAGACTGCTTTGTAAACTGACCCGAAGCTACCCTGGCCTATCAAATTGGCAGCACTAAATCCCTGAGTTGCTTTGTGAAGTTCCTCGGTCGAGATTTGCATGAAATCTTGTCCCAATAAACTATCCATAACTGGTGCTATTTTTATTCTTCTGTAGAAAAAGAGAACTGCACCCAAAATGCAACACATTGCCAAAAATGTGCCAATTGAAGCAACCAAGACAATATTTCTGTTGAACCCGTTATGGTTTAAGGCAAAGCCAGTACAATTTGGTAAATCCAACCAGCCTGAGACTGCACATAATCCTGGATTTCTCAAAAATGATGTTGCACTCAGATTTCTGAAAGCTCCTTCATTTGGGACTGATCCATTCAAGTTGTTATAGGAGAAGTTTAAATGGCAGAGCATGGTGAGATTTGCAATTGAGCCTGGCACTGGCCCGGAGAACTCGTTGAAAGACAAATCAATAGATTCAAGGCTCTTAAGCTGCCCTATTGATATTGGCACTATTCCCTCCAATTTGTTTTTGGCAAGATTCAGGTATTGCAATTCCACGCAACTACCAATATCACCAGGCATCGGTCCTGAGAGATTATTAGCAGAGATATCTATGGCTTGAACATATTGCATTCCTCCCAGTGAAGGCAATCTTCCTGTGAATGAATTATATGAAAAATTGAGATAAAATACCAGTGAACGGAGGCTCGAGAGCTCCATAGGAATATTTCCTGTGAGGTTGTTGTATGAAAGGTCAATCATTTCGAGCCGAAAACATTGGCCAATGGTATCTGGTATCCTTCCCGTGAGCTTGTTATGACTTAAGTCAAGTTTCCTCAGCTCTTGCAGATTGCCCATGTGTGAAGGAATGTCTCCAGAGATATGATTTAGCCCAAGATATAGATATTCCAGGTTTACCAGCATGCTAAACTCTGGTGGAATGTTGCCTTGGAATTCGTTGGAGCTCAAGTCCAACCATTGTAGATTCTTCAGACGGCCTAATGCACTCGGTACTTTCCCAATAAAGCTGTTATTACGCAGATAAAGAGAGAACAACCCTGTGAGATTTCCAATCTCTTCTGGTACATTGCCAGTGATATTATTACAATTCAAGTTAAGAATTGATAACCTAGGAGAGAGGCTTCCTATCCCCCTTGACAAAGTTCCACTGAAATGGTTCAATGATAGATCTAGGACTTCTAGATTGGAGGCGTTGGAGAGTACATCTAATATACACATTCTACCACACTCTCCGCTTGACAAGCTATTCGTCCCAAGATACATTCTGTTCAGAGCAGTTAGCATTCCCAGTTCTTGAGGCACCCGACCACTCAACAGATTACCTCCGAGATCAAGAATTGAGAGCTGTGAACAATTTCCCAGAGAATTCGGTATTCCCCCACTAAATTGATTAAAACCCGCCCCAAATGTTTGTAAGTCGGGAAGCTTGAGGCCAATATCTGAGGGAATGGAGCCCACAAACCTGTTCTCTTCTACTCCAAGCACTTGCAGTTTTGTACAATTTAAAAGAAAAGGGAGAATGTTTCCCTTGAAGTGGTTAACACCAAGCACAAGTGTTCGTAAGCGGGTCAGCATCCCCAATTCTGGGGGTATTGCTCCGCTCAAATTGTTGAAATTCACTGAAACAAAATGAAGCGCCGAGCAATTTCCTAGTGATTTTGGAATGCTGCCGCTGAACTGGTTCTTCCACAATTCCATTTCTTGCAATTTGGGTAGCTTATAGCCTATAAACTCTGGAATTGTACCTTCAAGCTTGTTGTGCCCTAGTGCTAATATCTCCAGTTCAGTACAGTTCATGAGAAAATAAATTGGTCCTCCAAAGCTATTATTAGTTAACCACAGTTGCTGCAGTCGGCTAAGTGACCCCAATTCTGCTGGAATGGTGCCATACAAGTCATTGGAAGATAAGGCCAACACCTCCAGAGACGTATAGTTCGCCAGAGCCGTGGGAATGCTACCTGTAATACTATTGTTATCAAAGCGAATCTCCCTCGGTCTCCATAATTTGCCAATCTCCTCTGAGATGCTACCGTTGAGTTTGTTGGAATTTAGATACAGATACTGCAATCTACTCAATCCTGTCAATATCTCAGATGGAATTGGTCCTTCAAGCTCATTGCCAGATAATGACAATACATTCAATTTTGAGCAGTTACTCAGAGACTTAGGGATTATCCCCAGAAGATTATTCCCATCTAGTATCAATACTCTTAAATCTCTAAAAGCATTGATTTCAGAGGGGATGCTGCCACTTAAAAGATTATACCCAAGATCTAATCCTCTGAGTGCAGTGCAATTTGCCAAGTCTTGAGGGATAATACCGCTCAAATTATTGGAAGAGAGATGGAGTTTTTGCAACTTGTGCAAGGAACTCAGCTCTGAGGGAATGTTTCCGCTCAAAAAATTGTTGTTCAACCGCATTTCTAAAAGATTTGTGCATGCACTCAGAGAAACTGGAATTGAACCTTGCAAGTTGTTTGCATACAGCTTAATGTACTGCAGCTTCTCTAATTTACCAAGCTCGGAGGGAACTTGGGCAGAGAAATGGTTATTAGAGAGATCAAGAATCGTGAGGAAGGACATATTCCCAATGTGAGGGGGTATAGTACCAGCGAGACTCCTGTACTTGAGAACCACACTCACAACCAATTGATTGGGATCACAAGTTATTCCAGTCCAGTTGCAAATGTTATTTCCATTTACCCAGTTGGACAAAGAAAGTCTCGGGTCCACTTTCACAGACATTTTTAGTTCAATCAAAGCTTCTGCATCAATCTGCTTCTGGTATTGCAACTCATTGGACGAAAATGCAGCAAAAATAAAAGTAGCGAAGATAAGTAAAAGAATGAGCTGACCTTTACAATTCATTGCCCTTCCCATATTATCCATATCCGATTAATCCAGCTGCAACTGGAATTGATTACCGTGAATAGATAAGAGATTCATTGACCCATTTATCGAAAGTTTTATGAGAGAACTTTTCAAAATCGGAAATTGGAATACGTATGCTGAAATGCCTAAAACATGATGTTGTTGTCGTTATGGTATTGGACAGTGAATGACCCATGAGATGAGGAGCACCTGATTCAGCGCTCACATTCCAATGATAATACACTTGTCAAATCTCAAGTCACTTTTAATGGTTTACTGTAACTACTTAGTCAGTCATGATATTCCCAAACCAGTGGGATTTGAAGCTCCTTACTCAGATGGCAATAATTTTATAATAGCAAGAAAAGGAGAGTATTCTTGGCCGGTTGTCTTATTATATACCATTTTAGATTCTTACGATTTAAAAAATATGTTGTAATAGGATATTTTTTCAAATAATGTCATATATTTTTTTATGTTTAGATCAATAATAAAAATATTGTAAGTTCTTAATCATCATTTAAATTTTGGTCATATAAGTTTATTTTATTTATAGTTGGTCAACATAATTATAAATGTTTATATCTAGTAACAATACTATTTTGTGTCATTGGGTATGTGGAAAAGGTATAAAAAGTCAACTAGAATGTTATGTTGAAAATAGAACCACATTTCCTTTCATCAAGAAACAAAAATCCCACAAACAACGTAGGGTGATGTAATAATAAGATCATCTAATTAAAAGAGGGGTAAAAATTTATTCAATGAGAGAAAGAGATACAAGGCAAGAATGGTCAAATGCCCAACAGAGAAAAGGACATTGCATAGCCCTATCAGTTTCCATTAAGTGATTCAACAAATGCTACATCTTTGGAGATAATTGTCCCCTATCCACTATATTTAAGTCTTGCACATGATGAGAAGCCCATTTGGCCACATAATCTGCAACTCCATTCCACTATCTTGGAATGTGACTAAAAGTCACACATTGCAAGGAGTGACACAACCAAAGGATTTGTCTAATCACCACAGCTTGAAGTCAAAATAAGATCATTTTAAGAACATGTAATAATTAAAAAATTCTAACATTTTAGTGTACCAAAAAGAGATATTATGAACACAAAATTCAAAATTGAAATGATCTAATCACTACTTATAACTCAATTCACTAGATGTTTAGTATATCCACAGTCCAAATCCAACATGAACTTGTCCAATAAATAAAACATCCTTATAGTGCACTTGTTTGTAGTCTTGTTTCTATGCCCTCCTTTTTAAGAATATGAGCCTTAACCACTTTCTTTGTAGAGCACCATTTCACCTCTTTCCCTCTTATAGCTAGAAACCCTTCTTCACATAGTTCATTATTCATCCATGTTTTTCAAGAATTTGTCCAAAATATAAATGTGTTAGCACTATCCAACCTTATACACAATACACAAACTTATTTCTAGAATTTAGTATTTACACATCTTCTTTGTCTTGTAGCTCCCATTTCATGGTACTCATATGATCCACACTCTAGATTAAACATTGTCAAGTGCCCTTTTACAAAACTTGATTTCTTAACTAAACTCATTTAAAGATATTTTTGTCATCTTTTACAACTTAAATATTCCTAATCCACTTAGTCTTATAACAGCAGCCATACTATTTACACTTATTCTTGCAACCCGCCCTTAAATCATTATATGCACAAGTACTAAAACTTTAAGATTTAATTAGTTTGTATTCCCCCTATTTGTTTTGCAATTAATACTTGTGTTTAATCTTGCAATACCATCCTAAAGCTAAAGAAATTATTATTGTAGTCCCTGTTTCACACATTTCACTAATTTTAACGATTTACAAATCTATTATCAACATCGTTTTATACTGGATTCACCCTCACATTCCTAAGGATTAACACATCTTATTTTTGCAACCATAGAAACAAATATTATTAACTAGATCTAGAAGATGATATACAGCTTGATTCAGTTGTAAGACTCATTTTACACAATTCCATAAAATATAATCAAGATTATTGGGTAAAGATTATTTTACTATTGAACCTATACTATTTTGTTTTTAAATGAAGTGCCTTAAAATTTGAATGTAAAACTGTCATGAAATTTTTTCTTGACAGATAAGTTCAATTGTCAAATTTAGGCCCAACCTAACTTGACTCACTGCAAATGGTAAAGATTATACTCATACAACATTGACATGTTATAATTAGCTTCACCATAACAATAGTTATGCTTGACCCTCTTCAGCTATTACCCCTATTTATCACATATGGACCATAGATAAAAAATTACACCTCACATATGCTTACATAGGTACATCAACCCCCTTCAAATAGTCGGCATCCTGACCACATATCCTAGGTAAGAAGTGGGGCTTCATCTTAACAAGATCTCTACCACCTTAGACTTAATGTGCACATATGAAAGTATACTTTCTAATATATTAGTTTATTTATATGTTTCTATCAACACAATCCTTGCACCTCTTTCTAGTGTAAGTGTTAGTCTTATAACATAGCTAACAAACTTGGCAACTCACTAAAGTAACACTTAGTCATGATTAACATGTACCTAGACACTTGATACCTAAATAGATTTGAGGGACAAATATACAGTTAGTTATCATTTCAAACTAGAACCCTTTGACAAATGTGTATAGCTCAAAAATAAACTTTTGTTTGATTTATTCTAACAATAAGATCGTCTGGCTTAAAGGTACACTAAGGTTTGACTTCTTCAGTGGTTCCTGGGCCTATCCTTGCTCCATTATGAATAAGTTGCATTGTATTCCAAAGGATTGGCATCCATTGTCGAGATCATCTACCATTTTAATTAATTAGTTTTGAGGAATGGTTAATTATTTTTGAGGAATGGTTTGGAGTTGGAAATGATTGGCATCCATTTTCTAGATCATCTACCATTTTAATATGCCAAAGGATAGAGGAGTGGAGTTTGATTGCATGTGCTACCATTGTCTGTACATACACTATATATTCTATTCAAACCAAAATAATGTTAATGTTTAATGTCTTTCATATGAGTCCTTCAAGCAGCATATGGGATGAAGCAATGAAGCAGCGGGGTTTGATGATAATGTTGAAATGTGTACATTTTTTAATAGGGGCGTCATAAAACAGAAAGGTTAGAGAAAAAATAAATTAGATGCACTTGCCAAACTATATAGTTACAACTATTTTGGATAGAGGATGGAGTTCCAACATTTTGATGTGTTGGTTGTAGTTAAGCACTTTTTAGATAATATCTAAAATGTAACAAAATATGTTATAGCTTTATATTTATCTAAGAAATTATGTGTTATAGTTAAAAGTGTTATCATTATTATGGTTAAAGAATACTTTGAAGCTTTCAGATTCAAAGTGGTACTAGAGGAAAGAATAATTGCTATAACCTATCACATATGTTAGGTTAGATTAAAGATTTTCTATTAATTAAATTTATTTCTTACTTTTTGATGAGAAAAATAAGATAAGCATTGATTCTTTTTCAAGTTCAATTTACATTTTGGAAAAGTGGAAAGTTCACAAAAAAAAATTGAAAATGTTGCAATTTCAAAATCATATTTTCCATATAAAATCATTATTATTAAGAGAGGTGTCAAAGTATTATACAAATAAATGTAATAGCATATTATGTAGGGATATCTTAGGCATCATAAATTTTATTTTTTTGAAAAAAATGATTAAAATATATTAAAAAAGATGTCCAAAAATATCATAAAAATATTTTAAAATAGTCATAGATATCATAAAAAACAAACCAATGAAGATCCAAAGAGGTCTACCACAAATCTATAACCCCTTAGAACCCATAAACCTAGAAAAATGCAAGGAGGAACTATAGTGACCAACCTTATTAAAATGTACAAGAAGACAAAATTGAGGAATAGTGGATAGAAAATATCAATTAAAATTATTCCATCATCTCAGATCCTTTGACGTCCATTGAGCAAGAGAATCAACAACCATGTTCCATTTATGAGGAATATAAACAAAAGATATGGAACTAAAATTCTAATAAAGATGCAAAAAAATAAATATGTACAATTAAAATTTATTAGAGAGCTAATTGTGTTATCTATAGTTTGATAATTAGGCTCCTTTACTAGATTGAGATTTTTAGGACTCTATTGATCTTCTCAATATGGTATCAAAAATCATGTAGTACACTTGTAATTAAATATGATAGATTTTTCCATTTCTTGGAATCTATGTGCCAATTAAACTATGTTAAGAGGAATAGATACTATTCCTATGATCATAGTGTTGAATAATGTGTTACAAAAATTCCTTGTAATTTTGACTTATCTTATTAGATAGCTAGCGTAAACTAGATTTTGTATTCATATCTAAACTTAAAACCCTTGTTAGTTCATATTATATTGAGGTGGAATCATATTTGATTCCTTCTTAAAGTATTTGATAAAACATATTTTCTATATTAGAACAATAAAGTTTTCTTTCTTAAAGATATAAGGAAATATACAATTATGAACAATAGACATACATAAACATATACATTTACATATACATAAATGTGTCAATCTATATTAGCCCAACTTTTTGTTACTATTGAAAAGGCAAGTAGAATTAGGTTGGTTACATGGTGTGACTTTAAAAATGGATATTTATCTTTGATGTTATACATTCTTATCCAAGAAGGACAAAGAACTATGTGAAATATTGAGTCCACTTCTAACATAAGAATTACAGATAGTCATATTGTCTTTCATAGGAAATCTCCAAGAGGGTATGATGAGTATAGTTGTTGGGATTATCTTAATCAATCCTCAATTCCTCTAATTAATTTTATATACAATCCGCTCTGTTTTGTTTGATATACTTGTATTACTTCTATTGATTTATCATTATCACTCTTATTATCAGACTAACAATTGATCTTAGCCATTTGGTTGGGAAGACTTGCAGGCTGGATATATGGATATGGGAATTTAAGGATGCCTACTAGGGAAAAGGATGCAAGGGTGAACAATGGGAAAAAATTATGGCATAGATGTACCTATGCATAAGATCTACATACTTTATAAATATATCTTAATATGTCATCCATATTTTATGGATATAATGTTGTAACATCAAGCCAAAGAATGCATATTGGTTTGATTAATTGTAGAGATATCATCTTTATCTATATAAGAGGATACTACTTCCTTACTTGCTTATGCACATAATAATGTGGTATTTGTAAATTCTAGACTTCTATGATCAGGACTATCTAAGTCTCGGGCGAAACCAGAGCTTTTTCTTTCCTCCATTCTTTTCCTCTAGTGCCGCACTGAACGAAGGTGTAACAAATGTTTTATTATTAAAAATTTAAAGACCTCAACCAATTATATAT
>MU223981.1:37803-48911 GCA_018584345.1 Thuja plicata | reverse complement strand
CTGAATATGAAGCTCTTTTGTTGGGGCTGCGAGAAGCCAAAACATTGGGAATAAAAGCACTTGTTGTGAAAGGTGATGCTGAGCTTATCGTCAAACAAGTAAAAGGTCATTTTTTAGTAAAGAATGAGCGTTTGAAACATTACAGAAATTTGGTATGGGACGAAATGGATTCTTTTGAAGCCTTCTACATAGAAGCTATTCCCATAATTCTCAATACAAGGGCTGATTCCCTAGCTGTATCAGCGTCTCTGCTTCTTCCTCACCCAGATTTCAAAACATGAACATATAGGGTTGAGATGATATACAGACTAGTTGTCCCAGATAACATTGAACACCTACAAGTTTTTGAAGATGATACTCGAATAAAGGATTTTATGGCATGTGTAGAAGCTTTCTCTTCTATGTACTTTGAAGGAATGAATGAAGACAGCGGAGGGATAAATCCTGAATCCTTACAAGAAGAAGAAGTTGTCCAATTGAAAAGCAACAGAATTCCCAAAGGTTTGGTTTCCTTAGAGAACCTGTTTTCTTGAAAGGATGATAGTTTCGTTCCAAGAAAAAATTCTCAATCAGATGTGCAAAAGGAATATGACAAGGTGAACATTGGCACTGTGGCTGAACCCAAGTGGATTTCTATAGGTAAAACTCTATCTGCCCAAGAAAAGAAAAACCTTCAAAACCTGCTAACAGCCTACAATGATGTTTTTGCTTGGGATTATAGTGATCTTAAAGATTTTCGGAAAGGGGAATTTAGTCATCACATCCCTCTCAAGCCTAAATCAAAGCCTTTTAGGAAAAAGCTTCATAGTTACAATCCCAAGGTTTCAGAAGTGATATTAAAAGAGTTTGACAAGATGCTAAAAGCTAGAATCATCTACCCTATCCACCATTCAACCTGGATTACGAATATTGTCCCTGTCAGAAAGAAGAATGGAAAAATAAGGATCTGCGTAGACTTTATGAATTTAAATCAGGCCAGTCTCAAAGATAATTATGCCCTACCCAAAATGGAACACGTATTACAGGCAGTTGCAGGGTCAGAAATGATGTCTCTACTTGATGGGTTTTCTGGATATAATCAAGTAAGTGCAGCTGATGATGATAAACAGAAGACTGCTTTTACTACACCATGGGGAACTTTTTCTTACAATAGAATGCCCTTTGGCTTGATCAACGCGGGGGAAACTTTTCAAAGGGCAATGGATTCCTCTTTTGCTGATCTGAAAAATAGAATCATAGTAATTTACCTTGATGATTTAACGGTGTACTCCAAAAGGAGGAAACATTATGTTCGAGACCTTAAATCAGGGCTGCAGAGATGTAGAGATCATGGCATTTCACTTAATCCTAAAAAATCAGTTTTTGGTGTGACCGAAGGAAAATTATTGGGACATATCGTATCCAAAGAGGGAATCAAAATTGATCCCGAAAGAGTCAAGGCTATTCAACAGAACGGTCTACCTTCAACAAGGACAAGGGTCAAATCTTTCTTCGGTCAAATTAACTTTTTGAGGGCTTTTGTCCCAAATTTTTCTGAGTTGACAAGGTACATAGTAGGAATGATGAGTGAAAAACATCCTTTTAAGTGGACAGAAGAAGGTAGAAAGGCTTTTGGAGAAATTAAGACAGCCATGGCCAATGCCCCATCTCTAGTTTACCCAGATTACAAAAAAAAATTTATCATCTATTGTTACGCTTCTGATCACACACTGTCTAGAATTCTAACTCAGAAAGATGTTTCAAGAAATGAAGCCCCCATCGCTTTCATGAGTACACCTTTAAAGAAGCATGAACTAAAGTATTCCCCAATTGAAAAGCAAGCCTTCGCTGTGGTGAAATCGGTTAAGCAGTTCAAATTCTACATCCTTCATTCACATTCTATAGTGTTTGTCCCTGATCTAGCGGTGAAAGCACTACTCACCCAACAAGAAATAGCCATGAACAAAAGATCAGCATGGGTGAAAAAGATTCAGGAATATGATTTGATAATCAAACCCACTAAGCTGGTTAGAGGCAGAGATTTGTGTAAATTTATTGTAGAAAATGTTAGTCATCCTGAAAATCCAGAATCTAAAATATCTCAAGTATTATTGGTTAGTTGAACAGATTCCTGGTTCTGTGACATTGCCTATTTCCTGATGTATGGAGAATGTCCACAAAGGCTATCACCTAAAGAAAGATGAACTCTAAGGCTGCAAGTTGCTATGTATGTAATATGGCAAGGTGTGCTTTATAAAAGGGGTCTTGATGGTACATTTCTAAGATGTGTGGATAAAAGCCAGCAATTAAAGTTGCTCAAAACCTTTCATGATGAGGTCTGTGGAGGTCATTTCTCATCTACAGTAACGACATTCAAAATCCTCCGAAATTGTTTTTATTGGCCGGGTATGTTCAGAGATGCCTATGCATTCGTAAGGAATTGCGAAAAATGTCAATTATTTTTTGGAAGACCTCAATTAGCTGCTTTGCCTTTAAGACCAGTTGTGGTGAGTGAACCATTCAAGCAATGGGGTATTGATTTTGTAGGCCCTGTCAGTCCACAGTCAAGTGCAGGCCACATTTATATTCTAACAGCGACTAACTACTTCACTAAGTGGGTCGAGGCTATTCCAACCAAAAAGGCTGACTCTCAAGTAGTTTGTGATTTCTTAAAAGATAACATTTTGGTGCGTTTTGGTGTACCCCAAAAGATTGTGGCAGATAATGCCACTTATTTCTCTTCACAGGAGATTTCCCTTTTCTATTTTGATCACAATATTTCTCTGGCTCATTCGTCTGATTACTTCCCCCAAGGAAATGGACAGGCCGAGTCAAGTAATAAAAACTTGATAATGATCATGAAAAAGTTGGTAGATGATAGTGGCAAAAATTGGCATAAGAATCTTTTTGAAGCCCTTTGGGTTGATAGAATTATGCCTAAAAGAGCAATCAGTATGGTGCCCTTTGAGTTGGTGTATGGAATTGGGGCACAAGTATCAGTTCCTCTGGAACTCTCCGTAGCAAAGCTACAAATGGCCATTGAGGATGAAACTTTCAAAGATTCCTTCAAGAAAAGAATTATGTACTTGCATAAATTTGAAGAAGAAAGAGAAGCTCTGGTAGATAAGATTACTGAGCATCAAGCTAGAGTGAAGAACATTTTTGACAGGAAAGCAAGACCCAAAAGTTTTCTGAAAGGAGATGAAGTTCTGTTGTGGGACAAAAGAAAAGCTCCTAAAGGTGCCCACAGTAAGTTTGAGTCACTATGGAAATGCCCCTGTGTTATCACTGAAGAGTTGGGAATGAATGCTTTCAGGTTGGCTTATCCAGATGGAACGATCTTACCATTTTCCTATAATGGGCAAGATCTTAAGTTGCTGAAGCTTTAGTCTCGGTCTTTGTGTCCTGCTGTATATATTAGGTTAGGTTTTCTTCCGTTTGGTGTGTCTTCCCTTTCTTGCGAGTTTTCTGAGCCCTTTTTGCAGCAATTTGCGAAACCATAGTAGTTGAGTTCTCTGGCTTTTGAGAAAAGCCAGTCCCTAGTCACAGCCGGTGTTAGTCCAAATCTTGATCTTTGTCCTTAGTGTTACTTTTTTAGAGTCACCTTGTTATTTTGTGTATCTCAAGTTGCCTAAGCCCTCATGTTTAAAATCTCAGCAAAAGTTCTTCCCTATGCTCCGTCGTTGCTCGCTAAGGAGAGAAAAGTCTTTTGCTAACATATCTTTTGAACAGGTTTGAACAGGCTTGAACACCTATGAACAACCTTGAACTCTGTTCAAGGGCGTTCAAGGATTTTCAAGCTCGTTAATTTTCTTTATAAAGTAGAAGTGGGTGATTAGCGTTTTCGCTAAAGGAAGGTGTTTCGTGATCATCAGGTTACAGAACTTTGATCGATCTAGGGTGGAAGATTATCTGTTAAGTGATTTGGCTCTTGGTATCAAAGTGTTGGTGGGATATTAAGGAACAGGCTTGAATGAAGGTGAACACATACGAACATCTTTGAACTTGTTTAAGAGTGTTCAAGAGTGTTCAAGGATCCTTAAAAATGATAGGTGGCATAAATCAAGGACAACCGCCGTCTTTTCAAACATGGGTCCCACTCGGGTAAAAATTTTAATGAAGAGGTCTTTCGGCGGCGGCTAAATCATGTCTGAGCTGTCGAATTAATGAGGAGTTTGTGCGACATAAAAGTTTGTGCAAAGTGGCAGTAAATGATCGCGTGTGGGAATGATCACTTCTCTTTTTGAGACATTATTGTCTTAATTATGGGTAGTTAATTACTAATTCTAGATGTTTCCTTTAAAAGCCCTCCTTGGCATTCATTTTTGAATTACTGTTGTTCTCTATATGCGCGAAGAACGGAGGTAAGGGTTTTTCAGAGCTCCAGTTGTAGAATTTTCCTCAGAGATTAAGGTAAGTCAGGCTATCACTCTTCCAGTGTTTAAATTTAAAAGCTGGTGAATTTTGCGGGGGTTTCTATAGCAATTTGCAGTCTGTTCTTGCAAAAATGAAGTCAGCATTCCATTTCTTTGGGAATGTGTCTAGTTTAGTTTGCGAAAATTCTATCGTAACAGACACAGACTTAGAAGGGTATGATATTGAAGGGATAGTTGATAGGCTTACTGCATGTGTAGAAGAAAATGTCCCTTCTATGGAAATTTTGAGTAGTGGGTTATGTATAGCCGCATGCTTCCCTCCTGTAGTGGTTTGCCCTGAGCTTGTCCATGAATGTATTAAACATTATGACCAGCAAACTGAGTCAATTCTTAACATAAATGGTGAAGTGTTGATGGCATGTGTGTGTTTGAACATTTCTCTATGCTTCGTAAAGATAGTGTAATTCAAAATTACAGGAGAGTTCATGATACTTTTATGGAAAAGCTTTGCTTTGAAATGTCTAGGGATTCAGCTAGGAGGATGAGCTCAGAAGCTCAACACTTTGTGACTAGGTTTGGGAGTTATTACATCCAATTCCCTAAGTTCTCTTATTTAAGAATTGGTGGTTTTGAGGATGCCCCTACCAAATTTCCTCGATATGCATTTGACTATTTTATTTTTGCTAAAATCTGTAGACAGCTTGCCGTCGTGCTAAAGTGTTTCCTTCCTAGAGACCGAGGTGAAAAAATATTTCCATTGCAGCTAGGGAAGCTTTCATGTCTAACCTTTGAAGATGCTATAAGTATCAGAAGTGACCTAGGTCATTTTGATTTCAAGTACTATACAGAAATAACAGGCTTTGATAATAAAATCTTTGCTAGCGGCAGCCTGGGCTTAAGGTCTCACATGTTTCCAGTTCCCCATTTAGAGGATTTATGGTAAGATTGTGTAAACAAATCTCAAGTCATGACCAGAAGCCACAGTAGACTCTGTATCTCTCAAATTCTGTCAATGAGAATACAATTCAGCATAGAGGGAGTGACAGATGATGGTTCTAATTTGATTGAACCTAATTTCAAAAGACCTCTCGATACTGAAGAGGTAGATGTTGATTGGTCAAAAGAGGAAGATGATGACATTCAAAGTAGAACACAGCATGTTCTCAAATTAACTGAGAAGTGGGTACAAGTGAAAAGAGGGCAGTCCAGTCCTAAAAAGACTGGAAATAAATCTTCAATTTTGTTTTCTTCCCCCTTCGTTTCTAACATGCCTAAAACATTTGATAGTGCAGGTTCATCTGGTAAGCAACAGAAGAAAGAATCTAAAAAGAAGTCTGTTGTGGAACTTTCATCTGTGGTTTCTCCTCAACATATCACTAGGTCACGCTCTCAATCCCAAAAGAAGGCAAAGATGACTCAAGAACAGATGGAGATAGTAAATCTAGAAGATGATAAGTTTGAAGACTTGAATTATCAGATTGGTGATGATGACCAAATTGGGAAAGATCTTTTTGATCTTGAAGACGTAACCATGGAATTAATGGATACTCCTATTAAATTCGGTCCGGCCCAACCGGCAACGACCAGCAACACGCCCAAATGGCTGACTTCCTCGGTCAATAAAAAGCGGATTCTGATTCCTGTGTCCATACCAGTACAAGATATTGTGAGTAAGTACGCTCATAAAACCCCTAAGGCTAAGAAGGTAAAAAGCACAGCGCGCATGTTTGCTGATGCTAAGACTAGAAAGTGGATGGCCGAGCTCGCTACTTATAGGCCTAAGGAAGAGAAACCAGATGTGGCAGTTGAGGACTTTGAAATTACCAAAATTGAGTTGAGAACAATGGACAGAGTCGGGAAAAACCACTTGTTCAAAGAAACAGCCCAACAAATGCTGATTACATCGGTGCAGGATAACAAAGAAAATAAAGAATTGAAACAGACCATTGTTTCACTTTCTCAGTTTATTAACGCATTTTGCAACTTTGATGCTACCCCGTTGTCTCAGTCTTCTCAAGTGTTTGATCCCAATTCCGAAGAAAATAAGACTCTACTGAATCAAGTTCAAAGGGGAAAAACTCTAGTTTCTTCAGTGGATGAATGGATGGTTCAGGTGCTAAAAAATGGCAAATAGTATATCAAATATTCTCATTTAGTCCTTCATAATACCGAGACAACTATAGAGGAATTGCAGGCTCAACGACAAGTATGGAGCACATATGAAGAGAAGTGGGTGTCAGCAATGACCCAATTTATGAAAATTGAAAGGCATGGCTTTAGTAAATTATGTGCAGAAAAGTCACTAAAAGGTGTCGAGGAGTCCTACTTCTTCATACTCAGAAAAAACATCAGCTAGCGTATTGCCCTGTTAAGAAGTGCTATTATAGAGAATAAAGAATATGAAGCTGAAGAAAAGAAAATCCAAAAGGCTACCCTAACAGAGTTGAAAGTGATTAATTTCACTTATACCTACCCCTCTGTCTTCGGTGAACAAGAACTGAAAGGTGCTTTGGATGATTTTGAATCAGCTATTAAAACCATCAGAGACAAGATTCAGCCCAAGGCCTCTGATTTGACCTAGATAGCAAGGATTGAATCCATGCTTTATTTGTGTGTTGATCAGTTATCTAATGTTACTGGTAGGGTGAAAAAGTTGAGTTGGAATAAAGACGCCTCCATGGCCCGAATAGTGAACTCTAAGATCCTGCACCTGTCACTTGCCAAGGAGTTAGTTCAAGCGTACAAAGAATGGAAACCGACCCAATTGGTTAGTGATGAAGAAGGGAGTCCAGCGACAAGTGAGGATTGTGCCTTGGGTAAAGAACCTGATTCTGCCATCTAGTTTCCTATTTTTACTTTGTTATTATGCTAAATTTCAAGGACACGTGTCCTCTAACTGATGGATTTGTTACTTAACTGTTTCACCGAGAGGCCGTGTTTTTTGGGAGGCCTCTTGGTGCTCTATTGCTATTTGTTCTGGCTGCTAAAACTTTGAAAGGTTCGGAAAAACTTTGATAGATAGATATAGTTTTGATAATTAGAATTTAGATGGTGATTGTTGTGAACAGAATTGATTTTTTGATAATTACCTGTGTAGTAATTTTCAAAGTATATGACAGGAAGATCAATGAATCTGTGTTGTTTATGATTTTAAGCAAAATGCCCTGTGTTGGCATATAGTTTGACCTATTTTATATCTTAATCAGCTGTTTCATGGTATCTAAATCTTGAGTTTTATTTGTTATCTATTATCTATAGTCAAAGTTATTTATGTTTTTCATGAAATACTATTGTGGAAGTGACTGTGTTTCCTTCTTATTCATTACCTGGTTATATGTACTTCTCTAGTTGTTTCAAAACATATCATCAAAGAATGATATTGTTGCCTTTATAAGCTTTCTGGTTAAAAGCTAACAAATTAAACTATTTTCTCATTTCATTGAATATCATTTAAGGGAGTTGTACCTGTTATAAAATTCAGAGGGAAGTGATTATAAAGTACACTTACCCATTTATTAAGAATAGTTTGTCTTTTGAGGGTGATAGAGAAAACTTAAAAGATTATTTATAAAAAGACAAATTTGTTCGCTAATAGTACATTTTAGTAAACTTAAAACAATTTTCTGCCTTTGGTACTAAACATTTATTGAGAATCAGATCATCTACAGTTTTGTATCCACCCTAAATTCTAAGTCATAAACAAGCAAAGACAAAAATTCTACCAAACATGGATGGGTTTGGATTACGCAGAGTCATGCGCTGTGATTTTTGTAAGGCAGAGATTTTTTCATGCGGTAAGTGTTTTTGTGAGGAGAATCTCTGTGTGAGCCACATTGAAAATGCTAAACATTCATACAACCTGCAGTTTCAGCAAATAATCAAACACTGCATAGATGTTGGGGTTCCCAGTCCATCACAATTTTTGAGTGATGTAACTTTTGAAGTTCGAATAGAGAGGAAACATAAAACAATTTACAGTGTGCATTCCATGGGCTCAAGGAATTTTGTTCAAATGAAGCTAGACACCCAATGGTTTTCAGATTATCCACAGGAAAATGGACCTAGTTTATTCAATAGTCATGATAAAGGTACAGACAATAGATAATATTACTTATTTGGATACAAAATAATTTACAGTGGATGAAACCCTATTTGTAAACCACATTTTTATTAATTGCAACCACAAATACTACAAATTATGAAGCAGAAATAGGTAAACCATTAAATGAAGAAGCATAAACACAAATACAAAACACTACTGAAGCATAAAACTCAAGGTAATCCTTCTCCTCCTCCGCGCGATGAAGAACGACGTTCAAAAAATGAAACCCTGTTGTGTTTTCCTCGGTTGAATGGCATTCGACAGATAAAACCCTCTCAGCTGCCGTTCGACAGATGAAACCCTCTCTAGTGACGTTCGACAAATGAAAGTCTGGAGGAAAAGATACTAAAGCATTGGAGACAGGACAAGACTCTGTGTATCTTCCATAGTATCGAAGGTTTTGTACATCAAAACTCAGATAAGATGAAACCCTCTACTGTTTTGAAGTGATGAACGGCGCTCGAGCGGAATTGGCAGCGGATAAAACCCTATTTGCAAACCACGTTTTTAAAACGCGAAGACTCCAGACCAGAAAATATATCAAATGCAGTCCAAAAACACTGAAAACCTGGTTTCCATTTTGAATTCCACCTTTTCAGTGGGAAGATCGCGCCGCCTATTTTTGGGTCAAATCCGGGTTTCGACGTCAAAACTAGGTTTTGCAACTTAACAAACAAATGGGGGATTACCTTCAAAACTGGAATTTGCGCTGCCAATTCCGCTCGTATTCCGTCAAACAAACGGGGCCTTAGGGTGTAAATTGAGATTTATAAATCTGCACAACACAAAAGTAAATGTCGACAATTTCTTCACATACAAATTAGTAAAAATATAGTAGATAAAATAATAAAGAATAAATAAAGATAAGATTAAAAGGAAAAATAACTGGATATACAGAATGAAGGCTCTAATTGTAAAATCTGTTGAGCAAGTGTTAAATTGTGTAAATGTTGAATTGTGCTGAGGAAAGTATATGTAAGAAATATGTTATAAAATAGTGTAAAAATGGTACAAATTGATTAAAAAAATAATTTTTTCATACATCAGGTTAAAAGAAATCTAAAAATTGAAAGGAAAGACTAGAAAGAATTATGTAGGATGTTAAAGTTTTCTTGAGGAAGTCAAATTTATTAGATAATTATCTTATCCACAAAACATGAATTCTCTAATAGAAATGATTGATTCCAATCATGGTAGAATATGTGCGTGTAGGGACTGTCTTGTTGTTAAGGATTGGTTGCCCAAGAATGATCATCTTAACTTAGGTTATTATGCTTCCCTATTTAAAAATTAAATATTTTACTTCTACAATTTTTTTAATTAGACTAATTTGCAACAATGTTTCTTATCCTTAAACTATGGTAGTTTAATCAATTGGCAACTTCTATGGTAGTTCAATCAATTGGCAAATTCTATAAAGGTGCTTCATGCCGCCTTTAAGAAAAAGATTTAAATTAATTTATTCTTTCTTTTATCATTAAAAGGTAGCATAGTTTATTAAGATTTTGTGCATATAAAAAAAATTTAAATGTTAGAATGGATAATTCCTAGAGATAGGTAGTTACCTCAAATATGCTCTTACACCCTACACTAATGAATGAAGGTATTATTAAAATGTAAATTCATTTTATGTTAACTTTCTAGACATCCACTTTCACTCACTAATACATTTGGGTCCAATTTCTGACAACAATTAGTGGGAATTTCGATCGCCATTAACTTTGGACTTCCAACTAACGCAACTGTCATAAATATTTAGTCAGAAAATTTGATGTATCCATGGTCATCGAAATTCTGACAACAATGATGTCGGAAAACACGTGTCTACTTTTGGAGAATTTAGGTCTAATTTCTGACCCTATCCTTGTTGGTTTAGGTTTTCATGGTAGTCGAAATTCCGACTGCAATCAGACGAACTATTCTGACAACAGTGTTGTCGGATGTACAATATTGTCGTCGGTTTATGTTTGCATTATTGTCATAATTTTGATGCCAATCAGATGAACTATTCCGACGACAGTGTTGTCGGATGTACAGTATCGTCGTCGATTTATGTTTGCATTATTGTCAAAATCCCGACGCTACCTATATTTTTTAATAAAAAAATTTGATGGTGTTGATAAAGAATTCCCAGGTCAAGATCCCCATACCTTTCGTGGGGAGTGCCTTGCTCGCCACAGGATAATTTTATCTAGAGTGGTCTGGATACTAGATTTCATATCACTTTTGATCATCTTATTTTTAGGCGGTCTACCAACTTTCCCTCTGCTCTTGGAGGGGGAAGAAAGAACTAAATAATTAAATAGGGTTTGCATAATGAAACAAGTGATAGGCTGATCATCAGCTTCCTAAATGAGAAGGGGAGATTCCTCCAACCAAACAAGGAGGTCGAGAGACTAGTAATGCATCATCCACTAGAATGTTTAGCTTAGAAATGAGTTCTGAAAGACCCATAGCATCCTTTTTCTAGATATGAAGTGACAAGTTTGGCTTAGAGGGACCTTGGAGTGCAACAATTTTCTCATCCTCCTTTATGTCAAGCAATTTTTCTACCCCACCTCCACATTTGGTGCATGGCATTTCTTACTCAGCCCCTTCTGAGCAGTCTGGGGGGGGGGGGGCAGTATGGAAGATGTGTTAAACTAGACCTC